>CAUYQU010011765.1:0-16121 GCA_963574635.1 Cheracebus regulus
TACATTACTTAAGGAAACGTGAAATTATGATCAAGTTGAATAAATAAAGATAGATAATATATACTCCTGACCTGCCAACACCAAGTACAGGGTTTAGGGAGTGAGGAGTAAGAAAGAAGATTATAGTCAGGAGACTGTTAAATTAAGTTTAGCCTAGGCCAGTTGCGGTGGCGCATGCCTGTAATCCCAACACTTTGGGAGGCCGAAACAAGCAGGTCGCTTAAGCCCAGGAGTCCAAGACAAGCCAGGGAAACATGGCAAAAAACCTATCTCTACAAAAAATACAAAAATTAGCCAGGCAGGCTGGTGCCTGCCTGTAATCCCAGTTACCCAGGAGGCTGAGGTAGGAGATCGCCTGAGCCCAGGAGGTCAAAGCTACAGTGAATTGTGATCGAACCACTGTACTCCACCCTGGGCAACAGAGTGAAATCCTGTCAAAAAAAAAAAAAACTAGATAGAGAGATAGATAATGTTTAGCCTAAAGCTGCCTCCTTACATATTTTAAGTCTGGGCTAGAGGTTTCTCTGTACATAGTGAACTGTAACTTCACTGGATGTGTCAACAGACTGTAACTTACTCTTGTACTAATCACTGAGTTGTGGCCAACTGTTCGAACTGTGTTCCAATCAGGCAAATACTGTAATCAGTTTGGCTGTTTCAGCACCTCACTTCCATTTTCTGTATGTCGCTTTCCTTTTTCTGTCCACAAATCCTCTGCAGCCATGAAGTACACAGTCTCTCTGAACCTATTCCAGTTCATTGGACTGCCTATTTATGAATTATTCTTTGTCCAACTAAACTCTGTTAAATCTAATTTTTCTAAAGTTTTTCTTTTAACAAGATACACAGGAAGTTTTAACTGTATTTGTAATATTTTAACTCTCAAGATAGATGGTCGCCTCATAGGTGTTTCTGTTACTATTGAAACTTTTTGTAATTTTAATTATTTCATTACAATGTTTAAAGGAAAATGTACTGTAGTGATGTTACTGGAAAGGGGTCCCCATCCACACCTCAAGAGAGGGTTCTTGGATCTCATGCAAGAAAGAATTTGGGGCTAGTCCATAGAGTAAAGTGAAAACAAGTTTATTAAGAAAGTAAAGAGATAAAGAATAGCTACTCGATAGGCAGAGAAGCAGCATGGACTGCTCATCTGCTTATACTTATTGTTACTTTTTAATTATATGCTAAATAAGGGATTGATTATTCATGAGTTTTCTGCAAGAGACAACAATTCCCGGGACTAAGAGTTTCTCCCCTTTTAGATCATATAGGGTAACTTCCTGACATTGCCATGACATTTGAAACTGTCATGGTGTCGGTGGGAGTATCTTCTAGCATGCTAATACGTTATAATTAGCATATAATGAGCAGTGAGGATGATCAGAGGTCACTCTCTTCACCATCTTGGCTATCATAGGATTTTGGTCAGCTTCTTTACTGCATCCTGTTTTATCAGCAAGGTCTTTGTGACCTGTGTCTTGTGCCAGCCTATTTCATCCTGTGACTAAGAATGCCTTAACCTCCTAGAAATGTAGCCCAGTAGATCTCAGCCTTGTTTTGCCCAGCCCCTATTCAAGATGGAGCTACTCTGGTTCAAATGCCTCTCACCAGTATATTTGAAAGTGATAGTTTCCAGAGAGAGGGAATGGTGATAGTATCAAATGCTACAGCGAGTTCAAATGCGAGAAGTAACAAGTGTCCTTTGGATGGAAGAACCTAGTATATTCTTGTTGACTTGGCAGTTGTCTGAGTGGTGTGGTAGGAATGGTGGTTGAGAAGAGACTGGAAATTGCGAGGCAGAGACAAGGAAAAACAACAACATACATGGAAGATAACATTTATTCCAATAGAATTCTGTTGTAAGACGGCCCGGGCACAGTTCAAAAGTAGACCTAGACTGAAGAGGTTTATCACGTGTGCTTTTCTCTTTGTGTATTCCCATTGCACTTTAAACCAACACACATTGTAAGCAGTTTTTCTGCTGAGAAGCAGTAAAAATACAGCAAGTGCTTGTAGTCATGCAGTATGCATTTTTACAAACCTTGACTGCTTTGACTTTAGGCCACTATACATAAATGACAAGGAGCCAATAAAAGTTCAACAGGATGGGTACATTGGGGGAGATTTACCCTAGGTGGGAATGAACTAGAGGTGGGAGGGGAGCTTCCAATTGTTGACTCCATTTAAGGGGTTAGGAGGAAAATGAAAGATGGAGACAAATAGATCTAGGATTCAGGAAGAGACAAATGCGAATAGGAGAAATAAAATAGTATGAAAAATGAGGATTAGGAAAAGCCTTCCTCAATTTGCGATTCTTGACCCATGAGAGTACATTTAATGCTTCCTTTGCCTTCAATAAATACATCCACAATTAAAAATGCATTATCTGTGCATAACACATTGTGAAACTACATGCTCTCTTCTTGAAGCAGCCAAGCTAAGGTATTTAACTAAGTGCTTACAAAAATGTTAATCCTGTGGCAACAACTACCAGAAGATTTTGTATACCAAGTACAGTCAGAAGTAAATGATCACAAATGAAGGTTAAGTCAGAACACCATCCTAAAATGTAGAAGTGGGAGATAAGAATTTAATAGCAATAATCAGAATGAAAGTAGTCAATGAGCTGTTCTTAATAGGATAGCCAGATTTAGCAAAGATGACAGGATGACCAGTTGAATTTGAATTTAAAATAAACAACACATAATTTTAATAGTATAAATACATTCCTTGCAATATTTAGAACAGACTTGTATTGGAAACCTTAATTTTCTGTTTATATGAACTTCAGTTTTAACTGAGTGTTGTGTATTTTATCTAACAGTTCCAGTTCTCAGGTGCTCTCACTGATCTTTGGAGTTCAACAGTTACCTTCTTTCTGTTTCTTACTCAATTTCATTTTCAATTTTTCTGTCATATCTTTCTCTTCTTTTAATATTATATATCTTTCAGGCAGGTGACAAATGGAATGAGGTTTCATTTCTCTGAGATCTTATGTTTTAGACTAATTGCTTTACTTAGAACCTTCTCTAAATTATCTAGTCACACTTTGACATATTTCTAGTAATAGAGTTCATTAGTATTCTATTCCCCCTTAAAATTAATTTTGTTCAGAAGACCTAGTTCTAACTTTCATGACTTTGAATTTGGCTTTTCAGTAAACTCAGTTGAAAAACTCTTTGGTTATACTACCATACATTTTGTTACAGATGCAAGAAATGTTAGCATCGTGTTGCCAAATAGCAAAGATTCTCTCCTTGATTAAACTTTAGTCAGACTCCTCCTAAATCTTTTCTCAATTTAGCCCCTAACATTTGAACTTTTGTGTTCATCTCTATATTGTCCAATTTTAGCAAGAAATCTAAGTCAGTTTAGCAATAATCCCCCATCCTCAATATCTGATCACCTTGATATCTAATCAGGTTTCTCCTTCTCCATCACCAAGGTGAGGTCTGATCATCCTGGCTGGCCGTCTGCAAGAATCCTGGTAGGTCAGTTTAGCCCAAATCCACCCTTACTCCTGCTTTTTCCCCTAACCTTTACCCTGATTTTTCTACTTGGGCATAAATTTTCACATTGCTTTGTTATATTTAGCATTGAGCTCCATCTCTCTCCTCTATTACAAAAGCTTATTGTAGTAGCCTCCCTCAAATGAAGTCTTCCTTACTGTTTTTAATAAGTGTCATGAATAGTTTTCCCTTCAATACAGAAACAAGCAATTTCAAAAAAATTAAAAGAAATCTACTCTGGGAAGTAGACATGGCTAAATATGTTAATAAGGATTACTTTTGCAAATGTGGCTCATGTGGAACTCTGTACTAATTTCCATCAACCTCTCTTCTTTATGCAATAAAACAGAGTCCAAGATATTCATTTAAGGAAATCAGTCCTCCAAACCTAAGATAGATTTCATCACTTAATACTGTCTCCAAATACAAATATAAAAATTGATTAAAATGATTTATTCCAGAGCAATGCATTTCTCTTAATAAATTTTAAGTGTAGTAAGTTTTACTTTGTTATGTGAAAAAGGTGTTTAAATGCACTGGATTTTACAAAACCTTTCCATGCTTTGCAATTGTATTCAGATCTGTCTTCATTTTGTTTGAAATTATCCATGTGAAGTAAGCATTTATAATTTTATTCTTACTAAACATAACTATTAACATTTTAAAGTGTTCTTCTTAAGGCAAATAGTTTTCTAAAGGTAAATAACATTTTATTCCTTTCCAAATAAAGTATATATCATATTATTGAATATATTAATGTATCTTCCCAATATCGCCAAAGAAGTACAAGGCTTTGTAGTAAAACTGACGTGGGACTTAGCCCTCTCCCTGTTCATTTCTGCTCTGTGATATTGTATAAGTCACTTAAACTCTGTATTTTAATTTTCATTTTTGTAAAAGTGATCTAATTAGAACTGCTTTGTAAGGATACTGTGAAAGTTAAAAATATTAATGCAAGCAAAACACTTTTAATGCCTGGATGATTCTGAGTGTTTGTGGTATCACTTATCAGTGGGAAATCTTACATTTGAGTCTTTTTTTACATTTAGGAAGCATTAACTTTTATTATATGGACATTCACAATCATTTGGGATTCCTTACTCCTTCCATATAGAAAGGTGAAAACATAGCAAAATAGAAAGAATGTTGTCAGGAAACCTTCCAATGCCTTTTTCCAGTCTTATTTTTCATCTTGGTATCCTCTTCCTCTGTCCCAGCTACTTGATATCTTTATGTTGGCTCTGATAACATGCACAAGAGGAGGATGAGGAAAGAAATTTTCTTAGTGGCATATCACCTACCTGGATCTATAAAACTCAGATTTTCAGAACTACCCTCTTGCAAACTCCTACCTCTGTTAGCATTTATATGATGCATAATTTAGAGCTCAACTGTGAATCTCAGATCAGATCTCTCTTATCTTTCCCTTTGTGGAAAAAAAAAAAAGCTACTACCAAACCTGCTTGCCTTCCTCTTAGTAATGTAGGTACAGATAGGTATGACCATGCTACTGAGTTTTGACTAAAGAAATGTGGTTAGAAATAATACACACTACTCACAGGTATCATCCATAACATTTCCATCTGAATCTTTCCTTCCCTCTGACATTCTTCCTCCATTTTCAGCCTGAAAGGTATCTACAAATAAGCCAAATTACAGAAATCAGATACTCTTCCAGTATTATGAACTGAATATTTGTGTCTCCCCCAATTCCTATGCTGAAATCCTAATTCCCAGTGTAATGGCATTAGGAGGTAGAGATGGGGCCTTTGAAAGACAATTAGATCATGAGTGTGGAGCCCTCGTGAATGGGGTTGGTGTCCTTCTAAGAAGAAACACAAGATAGATGATTTCTCTCTTGACCATGTGAGAATACAACAAAAACACGGCCATCTGTAAACTGAGAAGAGAGACTTCACCAAGAATTGGCCATTGTGGCAACCTAATCTGGAACCCAGTTCCAGCCTTCAGAATTGTGAGGAGTAAATATTGTTCAAGCCCCCCAGTCTATGGTACTCAGTTCTGGCAGTCCCCACTGACTAAAACAGAAATTGGTACTGAGAAGTGGAGCACTGCTGCAACAAATACCTAACAATGTGGAAGCAGCTTTGTTACTAGGTAATGGGTAGAGGCTGGAAGAGTTTTGAGCTGCATGCTAGAAAAGGCTGCTATTATCATTAAGTGATTTATAAGGGTGATTATGGTGAGGGCTCAGAAAAGGGAACAGCTGGAAATTCTTAGAGAATATACAAATAATCAGCTATAGAGTATGGGTAAAAATATGAATATGAATAGTGACTCTGATACAGTGTCAGACAGCAACGAGGAACATGTTATTGGACAATGGAGAAAAAGAGATCCTAATAAGAAAGTGGCAAAGAGCTTGGCTGAATTGTGTTTCTGTTCACATGTTTTATGACAAGTCAAGCTTGAGAGGAAGGAAATTGAATGTTCAGCTGAGGAAAATTCTAAACAAAGTGTTGGAGGAGCAGCTTGGTTCCTCCTGACTGCTTATGGTAGAATGTGAGAAAAGAAGAAAGAAAATGAGTTGAAAATTACATTGTTAAGCAAAAGGAATTAGAACTAAAGGTCTGGCAAATTCTCAGCCTGTCCACATTAGAAGAAATGTGAAAGTGCATTGGAAAGAGAACACAAGGGGTGTGACAGACCTGCCATTTGATAAAGAGATTATAGTGGATAAGAACCACAGATTCAATTAGCCATCTTAACAGAAGCCAGGACTAGAGATGGCTCATATCAGCAGATACCCTGACAGCTGAGACTAATGGAGATACAAAGTGAGACAAAATGAAGAAAGACTGTGAATGTGTGCTGTCCTTCAAGAAAAGGGAAGAAGAACCCCAAAGGTGATTTGGAAACCATCTGGGCCATTGCTTAGGTTTCAACATGGCAGGTGGTCTCCAACAGAAGTTGTGGGAAGGGAGGTGCACAGAAAAGCCTTTGGGACACTATCCCAACCCCGAAGAGCAGTGATTTGGGCAGGGCCTTGCTGAGCCATGGGGGTGATGTTGTCAGCCTGGCGGATCCAGAAGTCAGCTCATCAAGCCAAAGAAGATTATTAACAAGACTTAGGATCTCAGCTTGGAACTTAACATCCTTTCCTTGCTTCCCATTTCCCCCTTTTTGGATGGGAATATTTATCCTACATCTATCCTACCATTGTATTTTGGAAGAATATGGCTGTGGTCACCTGCATTTGGTGCTAACAAGGAGTGAGTATGTATGATAAACTACTATGGAGTAGCAACAGAGAATTTCACTATTCCCAAAGAAGATTAAAAAACAATGGGCAAGTCGGGGTCAAGATAAATAGTTATATATGCACTCAGACATCAAGAATATTAAACTAATACTCTGTATTTATAGTTACACAATAGCTGAATGTCATGGAAAATTAGAAAGATAAAAATATTTGTTTGAGGTAGTAAAGTTATCAAAGTGAAAACAGGCAAATGGAAGCACACTAGAAAGGCTTTCAAGGAGTTTAACAGTTAAGAATTTTGGAAGAAAGTATTTTACAGGTAATAGAAAATTACAGAAGAGTGACTTAAATTCAGTACAATATGTGCAAAGGTTAAAGGCACTGAAGATTATTATAGGAGGATGCAAGATCAATAGCCATTGAAACAAGGGAGTAGGAAAGGCTTTCTGAAGGAAGGGTTTGCACCTGCTTTAGTGATTAAGAACCTAAAGATAATTTAGAGGAATTTTGGAATGTTTATACCAAGGTAAAGTTGGTCAAAGATACCCACATTCTTCTTCCCTGAAGCCATAAATATTGTTATGTCACATGACAAAGAAAATTAAGTTTACAGGTAGAATTATAGAAGTCAGGATGGTGAAAGATGCCCACATCCTTATTCCCAAAAGCCATGAGTATTATATTATGCTTTATGGCAAAGGAAGATTAAAGTTACAGTTATAATTAAGGTGCTTATCAGCTGACTTTAAAATAGGACAACTATCCTGGATTATCCTTGTGAGCCCAGTGTAATCCTTTAAAACTAGAAGAGGGAGACGGAGAGGAGGTAAAGAAGTATGAGGAGAACTCTACCCACCATTGCTGGCTCTGAAGATGGAGGAAGAAAACCCTGGACCAAGGAATGCAGGAGCATCCAGAAGCTGGAAAAGATAAGACAATGAATTTTCCTCTAAAGCCTCCAAAAGTAAAAAATAGAAAAAGCAAACTGCTGAGATATTGATTTTTACTCATTAATATCCATGTCAGACTCTGACTGTATTTGCATCATGTTAAACCACTAAATTTGTGCTCGTTTATTACTCTTCCAACTTCAGGCAACTAGCTGACTTGTACACTTGTAGCTGTAACACCACACTCTCTTCCTCCAAGATCGCATTGCCTCCTCCCTCGTCACGCTGTGTCAGACCTCTCTGCCACACAAATGTCATTAGATTTAGGAACCAAACAAGAAAGTCCAGGATAATCTTCTCACGTGCAAAACCACCAAAAAGAAAGAAAAAAGGAATCCTGTTCTGTCTGATTTCTAAATTCTGAAAATACTTTGCATGCTACTAAGAAGGTAAAGTCAAAATTCCAGGTAATAGCAAGCCAATAAATTTGAAACAGAAATGGCAAAAATAACAAATGAAAAACTTTTAAAAGAATCAACTCTTTAGACAGCACATATATTATAAATTTAAGAAACATTAGTTTATAATTTTTAAAAAGTTATATTGGTAGAGAGAGGGGAGGAGAGACAACTATACAATATAAACTTTGGGGAAAATCATTGCCCTTTCTAATCTAATGGGTTCTTCTGTTTGTTTCAGGAATTTTGTGTGTTTTTTTCTCATATTGGGGAAAAATCACAACTGTTTATATTAATTTTTATTAATTTCAATGACAAATATCAATTAATAGACACTTTGAAACATCACAACTGAGACATTCAATGCCACAGTTTGGTAAGAGACCATGTTATAATCCCTATCTTATGATAAAAAGATTAAAGCTAATGGTGTAAGTCATACAGAATACAGAAGAACTAAAACTTGAACACAGTTCAAGTTAAGAACTGCTGTGAAATACCACGCTGCTTTTTACAAATTCTACACCATTTAACACTGCCACTGTGAAAAATGAAGTTCTCTTATATCCCACTACTATTTTGTTGTTGTTGTTGTTGTTGTTGTTTTGTTTTGAGATGGAGTTTCATTCTTGTCACCCAGGCTGGAATAGAGTGGCGTGATCTCAACTCACTGCAACTTCTGCCTCCTGGGTTCAAGCAATTCTCCTGCCTCAGCCCCCAAGTAGCTGGGATTACAGGCACCTGCCACCATGCCCATCTAATTTTTGTATTTTTAGTAGAAACAGGGTTTCACCATGTTGGCCAGGCTGGGGTCTCGAACTCCTGACCTCAGGTGATCCACCCACCTCAGCCTCCCAAAGTGCTGGGATTACAGGCATGAGCCACCGTGCCCGGCCCCCAATGCTATTAAGGAAAGTAGTGTTTTCTTATATCTAAAAAGTTAAATATAAGTACAATATTATGGAGAGCTTACGTTGAACTCAACTCTAATAGATCTCATGATTCCTTTCTTTCTGAATCCATGTACTTCAAGCTGCCTTACTTACGGAGAATTTTTCTCAATGCTACAATTTCAGGAAGAGCATTGGCATCAGAAAAACATAATTGCTTCACTGACCCAGTTCATGACGTGAGTTACATCCATGTCTACAAATTGAGTGGATTGATTGTTGCAGTCAGCTCACTGAGTTCAGGATTCCATTACCCACACCCTGTTGGGGATTGGTCATTGTAGGAGGCTGGCCTAGCCTCACTTGTTGTAGTTGCCTTCTGTTTTTTATCTTAACTTCTTGTCTAGGTCTTTGAACCACCTTTATCTTTCTATTGATTACCTTACTACTTGACTGGTTTTGACACATTGTCTCATTCCCGTTTATGGTGAAACAAGTTTCTAATGACCGTGTTTCCCCCTCAGAAATAGATTAGGGTGAAGATATTTAAAAGTTTTAGAAATTAGCTTATTAATGTTTATATTAATTTTTATGATGATGTCCCCACATTAGTAATCAGTGAAAATCAACTTTAAGTTATCTAGATCCAAAATGAAGAAGAAGAAATCTCATTATCTACGTCTCTCAGTTATTCCTGTCCTACTCCTGTTGACATTATTCTGATGCCCAGAGGGGTCCCCACTCCCAGGCTGCCCTCTTCTCTGAGTAGAATCACAGTCCTTCTCTGTTACTATTCTGCTGTTTTAAACTGTGATTGAAATGCCATTATCTTGTCTTGGCTTGCATATATTCTGTTTTTCTCCCATCTGTCTCTTTCCAGGGACCTTTCTTATACCATTTGTCTAAACCAGAGAAGACCCTCATGCTCTATAAGAATTTTACTCCCAAATCTTCCCTCACCTCCTTTTTCTATGCATTTTCTATGCATTACATTTATAATGCATTCCCCTCTAGTTAAGAATTACTGTAAATAGAGACAATTTTACTTCCTCCTTTCCTATTTGAATACCCTTTATTTCTTTTTCTTGCCTGATTGCTCTGGCTAGAACTTCCAGTACTATATTGAATAGGAGTGGTGAGAGAGGGCATCCTTGTCTAGTGCCGGATTTCTTTATTCCATGTTTGACAATATTAGTAAATGATGTATATTTTGTAGTACCTTTTCTAGCCTAATTTTTTGAATCTTCTGTATTTCATAACTCTGATTTAACAATGAAGGCCTGCTGCAGTGGATCGTGCCTATAAGCCCAGCACTTTGGGAGGCCAAGGCAGGTGGATCACCTGAGGTCAGGAGTTCGAGACCATCCTGGCCAACATGGTGAAACCCCATCTCTACTAAAAATACAAAAATTAGCCAGGCATGGTGGCGGGCACCTGTAATCCCAGCTACTGGGTGGGGGGTGGGGGTCTGAGGCAAGAGAATTGCTTGAACCTGGGAGGCAGAGGTTGCAGTGAGCCAAGATGGCACCACTGCACTCTAGGCGACAGTGAGACTCCATCTCAAAAAAAAAAAAAAAAAAAGAAAACATTTTCTTGGAGGAAATAGTGTTCTTTGAAAAACTCACTAGTAACTACCATATTTGTATGTTTTAAACAGCAGTTTCACATTGCATAAAGATGACTTAACTCCATCAGCTGTTTTGTCCATAAGCAAATACTGCATATTGAGGAAAATATAGATTTCTGTAAATCTCTTTTTACTGCTTACATTGACATCATTTATTTTATCATTCTAAAAACAGATTTAAAAAAAAAACAAAATATCTGTTTTATAATTAGGAGACAGAGTGTTTTCTTACAAATAGCCTACCTATTCTCTTGTATGTTTCTTTTCTCTAACTCTATTTCATCTACTTTTGTATTTATTTATTGTCCATACTCAAGTTTATACTAAAATAGTTTTAAGATGAATTCATGTTCTTTTTATTGGCCTCAGTTACTCCAATTACTTCAGTCTCCTGTTGTCCCCACACCCTTTCTTCTTTAAAAGCCTCTAAGTGCAATTTGTTCTATAACAATTTTCCTGATGGACTCTGTACCCAGCTATGAGAAATACATTGGCTTGATGATGTGATGAACCATCTATAGAATTGACCAGTATCTCCATAATTCTATTTGTACTTAACCTTTCTTTCCAAGCAAAGGAAACTGTTTTTTTCCTTAGTGTTTTATTGCAGTGTAAATTTTATTTATTTATTTATTTATTTAATTTTAGAGATAGGGTCTTGCTGTTGCCTAGGCTGGGGTGCAGTGGCAAAATCATAGCTCACTATAACCTCAAACTCCTGGCCTCAGGTGATCCTCCTGTCTCAGCCTCACAAGTAGATGAGACTACAGACACACGCCACCATGCCTGGCTAATTTTTTTGTTTTTTTAAGAGACGAGGTCTCACTCTGTCACCCAGGCTAAAGTGCAGTGGCACTATCCTAACTCACTGTACCCTTGGACCCCTGGGGTTAAGCAGTCCTCCTACCTCAGCCTCCTGAGTAGCTGGGAATACAGGTGTGTACCACCATACCCAGCTAATTTTTGTTCTTTTTGTAGAGATGGTTCTCAGTATATTGCCCAGGCTGATCTCCACCTCCTGGGCTCAAGCAATCTTCCCACCTTGGCCTTCCAAAGTACTGCTATTACAGACATATGCCACTGCACCCAGCCTGCATTGTAAAGTTTTGAAATATATTTTTAAAAATTTGGGCCTATCATGGAAAGTTCTTGAATTTCTAAGTCTTACACTCTTGCATCATTAGTAAGTTAATTTTATGGATTAAAATAAATCTACTTTTATGCTAAGTTAAACTTAATGTCTAAGTATAGTTTTAGTTTTACTTGCATTTCTGATTCAGATCCTAGTGTACCTAATGAACATTTTGATTTTCTTTCTTTCTTTTTTTTTTTTTTGAGACAGAATCACACTGTGTCACCAAGATTGGCCAAGTGGCCAATCTTGGCTCACTGCAACCTTCGGCTCACTGCAACCCCCACTTCCTGGGTTCAGGTGATTCTCCTGTCTCAGCCTCCTGAGTAGCTGGGACTATAGGCAGGCACCACCATGCCCAGCTAATTTTTGTATTTTTAATAGAGACAGGGTTTCACCATGTTGGCTAGAATAGTCTCTATCTCTTGACCTTGTGATCCACCCACCTCAGCCTCCCAAAGTGCTGGAATTACAGGCGTTTGCCACCTCACCCGGCCTAACATTTTGATCTTCAATGTCTAATTGTTGAATAATTTTCTACAGTAGGCATTGTGTTTATTTATCTTCTTGATTTCTTTCTTTTTGAAATGGACTCTTGCTCTTGTTATCCAGGCTGGTGTGCAGTGGCACGATCTTGGCTCAGTGCACCCTCCGCCTCCCAGGTTCAAGCAATTCTCCTGCCTAAGCCTTTTGTGTAGCTGGGATTACAGGTGCCTGCCACCACACCCGGCTAATTTTTGTATTTTCTGTAGAGATGGGATTTCACCATGTTTGCCAGGGTGGTCTTGAATTCAGGTGATCCGCCCACCTCAGCCTCCCAAAGTCCTGTGATTACAGGTGTGATCTACAGCACCCAGCCTGTCTTAGTTTCTAATGGTTATAAATGTGTACAATATAATGGCCTGATGTAGGTCAAATTTCTTAAGCTTTCACTGACTTTTAAAAAAAATCTGGCTTAGGAAATGAGAAGAGATAAACAGAATTGCTTGGGATTTTTTTTTTTAACCACTAGTGATTCTAATGGCTTACTTTCTTTGCCATCCCTTTTTGGAAATCCAAAATGCATGCCACCATACCCAGCTAATTTTTGTATTTTTTATAGAGACAGGGTTTCACCATGTTGCCTATGCTGGTCTCGAACTCTTGAGCTCAAGTGATCCACCCACCTCAACTTCCCAAAGTTCTAGGATTATAAGTGTGGGCCACTGCACCAAGCCTAGATTTTCAAATTTTAAATATGTATCATCTCTAGTAATAAAATAAGTTATTCTCCTAAAGTATTAAATTAGACTTACTTATATTAGAGAAGTTTTTGGTTATTACGAAAACAGTCCTAATAAAAAATGGTGCCAATTTCTTTAAGAAATCGTTCAGCTCTTAAGTGGCAAGCACTAAAGTTAACACAAAAGGGAAATTCTTAGTAAAAGTTACGTATTTTCACAGTCTTCCTTCTTAAATACTTTTGTCTTGGATAACCTGCACAAAATGTATCCTTTTATATACAGTACCCTAAAAGTTGCCAGGTTTCACTTGTCTAATTTATAGTCTGCCTTCAGTGTAGATTCCTTCTTTTTTTCTCTCTTTACTCTTGAATTAATCCTCTACCTACTTCACAGGCCGGTTCTTTGATGAGAATGAATCCCCTGTTGATCCGCAGCATGGCTCTAAACTGGCGGATTATAATGGGGATGATGGTAACGTAGGTGAGTATGAGGCAGACAAGCAGGCTGAGCTGGCTTACAATGAGGAAGAAGATGGTGATGGTGGAGAGGAAGACGTCCAAGGTGAGCGTGGGCCTGGCCTCCATGCTGTAACCGTGAAATCCACCTCTAAGTTTTTTGGTTGAATTTGTGTAGATTTTCCCCCACTTAGTAGCAGTATAACCTCAATTTTTTTTTTTCTCAAGACAGAGTTTCACTCTTGTTGCCCAGGCTAGAGTGCAATGGCGTGATCTCGGCTCACTGCAACCTCTGCCTCCTGGGTTTAAGCGATTCTCCTGCCTCAGCCTCCCAAGTAACTGGGATTACAGGCATGTGCCACCAAGCCCAGCTAATTTTGTATTTTTAGTAGAGATGGGGTTTCTCCATGTTGGTCAGGCTGGTCTTGAACTCTCGACCTCAGGTGATCCACCTGCTTTGGCCTCCTAAAGTGCTGGGATTACAGGCATGAGCCACTGAGCCCCGCCAACCTCACTGTTAATACAAAGAGGTTCTGTGCACTTTTTCAGTTTTATTTTGAAAACTATTTTATGATAGTGGCAGTTGTAAATGTGCAAATTATTTTAATTTTTAAAATTTTGGTTGTCTTATTATGTATATTATTCATACAGCTACAATTTAAAACTCAGAATCTTTACAAATTTTAGAATTAAATTGTTTAGAATGACTCTAGACTTTACCTAAGGCAAATGCTTCTAGAAAATATACTTTTCGAATTTCTAATTTGAAAACATTTCATTATTTCGGGTACAAATATTGCCCAGGTAGCTTTTCCATTATAAGGAAAGCCACAAAGGGAATGGTCTTCTCCACACTGAAGATAAGATTATTTCACCACTCATATAGCAGAGGAAGGCTATTTTTGATTTTTTTCTGAGAGGCTTAAAATTTATATTTAACAATCATATGTGAAGATTTATTTTACATTTAATACACAGATTCAACATATTTTTCTTATTCACTGTGTTACTTCTGCTGAGCATTTAATTTAGTGAAAGTTCACAATCTACCTGTATGCATGCAGCCCTACCCATGCATGCATATCAGAGTGTTTTGTTTTATTGCAAGTTTTTAGGCCAGTTTTCTGCCTGCTTATATTGTTTATTGTTTAATAGTATTTGTGGAGCTATTTCTCTTTTCTATAAAAGTTTATTGTGACCTTAGTGTGTAATACATTAAATTTTTATGTGATGCATGGAAATTTTTCATTGTATCCTGTTTTGATTTCTTCCTTAGCTGTTTTTAAAGTAAATTTTTATTTAGGTTCATGACAAGCATTGTTTTTATAAAACCCAGAAGAAAATACAGTTGTTCTAGAAAATTATATGGTTTGTAGAAAAAAGGGAAACTAGCACATGATTCTGACTTCTACCTAGGCACTGTTTTAATAGTTCATTTTAATTTTGGAAAAATATGATTATTGGGGATAGAAAAGAGATTGATATGTGCTAGGAGTTATATAAGGTTATATTTATAAGAATTTCTCAAACACTTTTTGGTAATATTGATATAAATATAACCTTACAATATTATGTACTTTTTTTATAATCTCATCCTTTTTTCATAAATTTTAACATTTTTTTCTCATTTTTAAATTTGTTTGGATTATATTTATTTGCAGTTATCTATAATGTTCTAAGGCTTTTTCATGCGTGTATGTCATATCACCAATTAGATTGTAAGCTCTTGGAGGGCAGGAATTTTTATTTATTTTGCCTTCTATTTTGTTTGTATCATTTTCTACCTTCACACACACCCCCCACAGTACTTTGTACACAGGGCCCTCAATAAATATTATTAACTGATAATTGTATGTTTTTCTCATTGAGCTCTTGTTCTTATAACTGTGACTAGGGTAATAACCCTTTTTAACTTCTGGTCTTATAAGCTTGCTTGGTTTACACTTTAAATATTCTCTAATTTTCTTAAGGGCTTTTTCATCTCATTGGATAATTCCGAAGTTTTTATTACAGCAGTTTATCTCAATCTTTGTTGTCAATCATTTCTTATATTTTTGTCTATCTGAAAGTTGATAACTGTCCCAAAATTTTAATATTTGTATGGGTTTTAATCTATTGTAAGTAAATTTATTTTCAGTACCTTCACTCTCCCTTTACTGTACCCTTCTCCTTCTTCCTCCCCTGATTCTCATTGCCACCTTCTACTTCAAGTCCCCAAGACCCTCGTATTGCCCTCCCATTCCTTTCACAAGAAAATAAATTCACTGATTCTAAGGAATGTAAGGAAATGACAAAAGATGATGTCCTCAGTGAAGTAGGGAAGGGGTTGTTACATTTTTTGATTTCCCTATTTGCAAGTGAATCTTACTTGATCTGAGTGTTGCCATTTAACATTTTTTGTCTCACTCTGGCGTTCTCTAGATGATAGCGGCAGGAGGGTAGGGCACCACCTACAAAGGAGACCAAGAACAAAAAGATGCAAGAACATCAGCTCCAACAAATAAAGAGGGATAAGTTTGGGTGAACTGACTAAAAAGGAATACTGAGGAGACCTAAATAATTGTTAACATGTTTCCAGGAATTCTTTTTTTTTTTTTTTTTTTTTTTTTTTTTTTTTTTTTTGTTTCAGTGGTGGGGGGCGTTGCCCGGGGTGGGGTGGGGCGACACGGGGGGGGCGAAAAAAAGAAGGAACCCACCGCATTCAATTTCTG
>CAUYQU010011771.1:0-11039 GCA_963574635.1 Cheracebus regulus
GTACCTAATGTAGGAGCACCCAGATACATAAGACAAGTTTTTATTGACTTACAAAGACATTTGGACTCCCGCACAATAATGGCGGGAGATTTTGATATCGCATTGTTAATTTATAATACACCCATTCTGAAAGTGACTATAGAACACAAAGTGAATTACTCTTTAGTATTTACATAGTATCTCACAGACCTAAATGAAATATTGGTTGACTGTTATTTTCTTCCTGTATTCCTTTCTGTCTCTGTTGTTTATTATAATTGATGGCATAAAAGAGGTTTTTGATACCTTTTTAAGATTGAATTCCAGCCTGGGCAATAGAGCAAGAATTCTGTTCTCTCTCCCACTTTTTCTTTCTCTTTTTTTCTCTGAGATATCAACAAAGAATTCATTGCATATTGTCACAGTGTAGTAACAGAGTATGAATCTCCCCAGAAGGCAGGTCAAATTCAGTTATATTTTTCATACTGGATTTTTCAGTCTCTGCTTTCTCAGTTACCAACAATTCATACCAGATGTCCATATCTGGACCTAACATATAAAAAAAGAAGAAGAAAAAAAAATGAAGAAAAAAAAAAAAAGAAAAGAGCAAGGAAGGAAGCTTTCCTTGGCGATGGTGAGCACTGGTGCCACCATTGTGTCCCCCACCAAGGGACACACCTGGCATACACCTGGCAGGGCCCAGGACATGAGTACAAATGGAGGCCTATGTACCATGGCTCTTACAAATTAAAAGTTATAAATTAAGCAAACAAACTGTTAAATTATGTCCTATCTACCTGCCAAAACAAACAAAACCTTCACGAAAAAAATAAAGAAAAAAATCACTAAAACTAACATATTTTGATATATGAATAAAAAATATATGATGCTAATTAAAATATCAGAAATTACAGAAGAGTTAATACCATTAACAGATAATTAAAATAAGAAAGAATTAAACACATTTTTCCAATAAATTTGTTTTGACAAATATAGGTAAATTCCTTGAAAGTTATGCACTACTAAAATTGATTCAATAATACAAAATTTGACTAATCCTATGTCTATTAATGAGATTTAATTTTATTTAACACCATCTCACAAAAAAAATTATAGGCACATATTTCTTCATTGGTGATGTCTACCAAATTTTTAAGGAAATCATGATACCAAATGTACACAAGCTAAAAAAATAAAGTTCTATATCTATTTAATAAAGTCAGCATTACCCTGATTACAAAACCAGACTGAATCTAAAATATAACAAAATAATGGTGCTAAAATAATTCAATATTATAATAAGTGAACCTCAATTTTACTTGAAACATTAAACAAAAATTAACCCAAATTAATCACAGAAATTTACCTCATTTTATAAAAGGACTAGAAGAAAAAAAATCAAAATCTTTTTGACCTTTGGATAGACAAAAATTTCTTACATTTGACCTACATAACATCAGACATTTTAAAAATGTGATAAATTCATCAGAAATATAATAAAACATTTGTTCTTTTGAAAAACATGATTAAAAGCATAAAAAGCAAGTCACTGATTAAAATATTTGACATACAAACATTTTTAAAAGTTCTATTTACTGAAAGCATAACTAATTCTAAAAAGGCAAGTGATTGCATTTTAAAACAGACAAACATTTGAACAGACATACAAAATGGAAGTTATACAAATGGTCCCGAGCTACACGATGCCAAAAATGCTGAGACAGATCATTGCTGTTCATATAAATGCCCATTAGAACCACAGTGAAACAACATTACACATTCTCTGGAACAGCTAAAACTGAAAACATATGACCATATTAAGTGTTAGTAAAGATACACTGAAACTGGAATTCTTATGGTACAAATCTTTTGGAAAATGACAGTTTTCATAATGTTGCACATAAATATACCACGTGGCCCAGCAACTGCACTTAAAAGTATTTGCCCAAGAGAAATGAAAACTTATGACTACATGAAAACTTAAACATGGAAGATCCTAAAAGATTCATAATGGACAGAAACTAGGGGGACAAATCAATATTTGGAAGAGAAATTAATAGACACATTGTGGTTTAACCATAGTGGAGATATTATTTCACAATTAAAAATTAATGAACTATTTCTTCCAGCTTTATTTGGTGAAAAAAATAAAAACAATAAAGAAAAAAAGTAATGGGTTGTTGATATACATGACAACTTACATGAATGTCAAAATCTTTAAGATGGGTAAAGAAGCAAGGCAAAAGATGTGTAATTTAATCCAAATAAAATTCTGTGAAAGGCAAGAACTAACTTAACAATAATAGAAAGTAAATCACTGTTTTGCTATGGTTGGTGTGTGGTACTGGGGATATGGTTCTATAGGCCTGTTAGTGTTATGGGATTTATTGTAAATTAGCTTCACAATCTTTTTGAGTGATTGATGGAAATATGCTGTATCTTGACTTTGGCTTTAGTCATGTGGGTATATATTCATGTTTGTTAAAACTTATTGAACTGTGCTTTTAAACTCTGCATAAATTGTATTGTTTGTAAATTATACCTGAAATAATTGATAAACGTTATAAGAATTATTTGAATATCTCCAGTGGGTTCTGACAAATTTACAGAGTAATGAAAAGTAAATCTTGCCAGAAAGTCTCTCTTCTAACTGTTCTGAAATTTCAACTTTTTCTGACATTGTTATCTAAATCACTTATTTTCTCTAAAGTTCTTTCAGAAACCAATTATCTTTATCACTTGCCACCTGACTCTAACCTCAGCCTCTACTTTTTTATGAACTTAAATTTTTCATTGTCTAAAGTAAACTTGTACTTTCTTATATTTCTTCCAATAGCCAAGAGGCACAAAAAATAGGATTAAAGAAAGAGAGAGAGGAAGAGGGAGAGGGTAATAAGCAGAGGGAAACAGAAAGACAGGAAGAGAAAGGAGGTTACATTTTAATACTTAACTTTCCAGTAACTATTGTTGTGTTTTTTATTATTATTCTTATTTAAGGTGTAGTACATAATAATTTTCTACTAAGACAATTTATAAATGCATAAAAACATGGCTAGGCAATACATCATTGTCATAATTTTGCGGTATTATTGCTTTTTCCTTTTATTCTACAACTTGGAGTTTTCTTGGGGGGTGGGAGATAATTCATTGATCTTCATCTTACTTAACCTTATTACCAATAAGTAAATAATATATGTTTGTTAGTCTTGAAATTATTTCAAAATTCGTCACCATCGCCCTCTTCTCCTGTTGCATCTAACACACAGCTGGAAATAACTTCACTTAGTGTATCACTTGCAACTTTATTATAGCACTAATCAAGGCTGCCTGATTAAAGTGTCCATCTGGTAAATGATAAGTTGGAATAGTTTAAATCAATGTATCATGATTATGGGTTGGTTTGAAGCTGAAGTTTAAATATACCAATAATACAAATCTTGTCACATATTCTGATTTTCATGAGCAAAGGGAATGAATCTTACCCTACTTTTCTCTATTCTTAAATATGGATAAATAAGACCAATGAATCTAATGGACTCTGAAGTCCTCAATGGAAAGAGAGTTGCAAGGAGGGATAATAGGTTTCATAAAAGAAACAAAATCACTTATATTGAGAACTCTGCCATGGATCAGAAGACTTAGCAAAAGAGCAAGAGAAAGTCTAACTGATTATGGGCACCTACCTGCTGAGGAAACTCTCTGCAGTGAAACTAAGAATCCTTTGCTACTGACTGAATACGCTTTGTTGAGCAACCCTGTCTTCAGTGTCCATAAGAAGAAATGATAGACTTCCTGGCAGAGCAAACAACTTAAGCATTGACTATATGTGCAAAATATATTATCATCATGAAGGAACTCTTAATTGGAGTGTGGAGCAGTTCAGATGGTATTAAACTGAGAGAGACTCAGGGAAGTTATGTGAAACCTTAGCAACAACAGAGAGAAAGGCTACTCCAAGGATTGCACATTTACATTAAAGATGAATGAGATGGAAGCTCCCAGGAGAGCATTGCAGCGGAACATGCAACACCACTTCAGACAAGCTAAGCAGCAAGTTTCAGAAACAGAATTATCAGTTCAGGCAGGAGCTGACAAGAATGGTAAGTAAGAGTGCAAAGAAAGTGAAAGCATGATCTGTTTACTAAATTATGAATAAAACTCAGCTCTTCACTTTGGGAACTATATTCCAAAGAAATGCCCAAAAGAGGAAATGTTGAGATCTTACTATTTGGCAGGTCGGGATTGCATTTATGTAGATAAAATTTCTGGAACATTTCCTAAGATATTCATACTGGTGGAGTTTCAGAGACTTTAAAGTAATCATGACATTTTATTGGCATGACAATATATGCATCAATGTAATTTGATTTTATCATTAAACCTTGGTCATAGTTATCAATTGACTGCGTAAGTGAAGCTATCTAAAAGCAGAATGGTTGAGACATTGAGAAACAAACCATATATTTCCAAATTTCATGTGTTTTTTCTTGAATACAGTAGTTTACTAAAATTGTATTTATTCAGTTAATTCAAAAGAATGTATATCTTACTAAAAACCTTTAGTTTTATAAAATTCTTCATGTTTCACAGTGGAAATCATTATGTCATCATATTGGCTTAATTTCAAACTGCTGGTGATAACAGTGATGTGGCCTTGTAATAAATTTAAAATAATATAGAATATAAAATATATTAAAATTATATTAATATATCTATTCAGGCCTTTCATTTTACATATTTTATGAATTTCTCATTTTTCAGAGATTATGCCTGTATTATTTTGAAAGTAATAAATATGCTATTTGAGAAAATTTAAGTTTCTGTTTTTCTAACATTGTATTTTACAACATATATAAAAATAATTTGTTATTAATAGTATACCTGAAAACTTGTTACACTATCATTTTACATTAATAGTCATAATAAAATTAAAATAAATTATCTTTTAAAACTTGTAATATAAAAGTTTCACTTTCACTGAAATGCTGTATGTCAATAATATGCCTTTGAGCTACACAAGAAGCAGAGTTTTGAGTTTTACATAAACCATTGAGAGAGTAGAAAAGTGAAGTTAATCCACCTCTCAAACAAGGGAATTCTGCTCATCAGTATTCCATTTTGCAGTTACTTTACCTGAACATAGATTATAGAAAATTCTCATGTTGTGGTTAATCATTAACATTTTTTGTTTTAGCATAAGGTCAGGTGATTTTATCATACTGTAAATTTTATTAGTTGAATGGCCACCTATGCAATTGGCCGCATATTGTACTAAAAAGGCCATTAATAAAAATAATGGTTCAATATTTTGAATGAAAGCATATGAGTGTGACACTATTTGCCTAACTCTGCATTGAACTGTCAGAGCTGTTTTGGTTGGATGCCAAGATAGGTAATTTAGGTTCGTATTGGTCATGGCACTCAATCTATACAAATGTTTTGCAACTGAATCAATCACTCAGTGGTCCATCTTGATGACTAAGATAGCTAAAATGAGTAGTTTAGCCATGTCACAGCTCATTTGTATATGTTTAGACCAAGAACAGCTAATAGAAAGGTCAGCGAATAGAATGTTCACTGCAAGTCTTTGTGCTCTAAACGAAATATGAATCAGGTCTGGTTGCTTTGGTATGTCAGCCTAGTTGAATGTGATTTTGAAGGTTCAAAGACTAGAAATTATCTATGAATTTATTTAATAAATTTAAGACATAAGAACTATAATAAAGCTGAAGGTCTGTCGCTTATATTTTGATATTCTGCTCTGATATAAAGCCGTGTAATAGATGTGGTTAGGGAAAGTCTCGGTAAGGGATGGAGTGGTTTTTCTCTGTATAGTCCACATTAACAAGTTAGAGATACACAGTGTAAAATCTCTGAGTAAACTATCTTATCAAAATTATTATGAATATCTCATTCATTTAAAAAACATTTTAAAATGCTATCTACAATTCTAGAATGTACAAATATTTGGATTAATAGATTTGATAAAATCATTTCCCTAATTTTCTGCACTTTTCTTGTTTTCCCAAAAACTCAGTAATTATTTTTTCTTAAAAAGTTTAACTGAGATATATATGTCACATAATTCATCAATTTAAAGTGCATAATTCAGTAGTTCTTAGTATGTTCTCAGAGTTGTACAACCATCACCACAATCGGTTCTAGAATATTTTCATCACACAAAAAAGAAACTCTATAATCATTGGTAGTCATTCCTTATTTTTCTCTCTTCTTATCACGTCTCCTCTTTCCTCCATCTCCCAGACTCAGGCAATCACTTATCTATTTTCAGTCTCTATATTTTTGCCTATTCTGAATATACTTTTAAATATTCCTTCTGCCTAATTATAATTCTTTCTCCTTTAACCAACATCTCCCCTCTTCTTTTTCTCACCTACCCACCCATAATGTTCTTCTCTCTTTTGTTATGAGATCAGTCTTTTTAGATTACACATCTGAGTGAGATTATGCAGTATTTGTCTTTGTGTGCCTGGCTGATCTTACTTAATATAATGTTCTTCAACTTCATCTCTGTTGTCTCAAATGGTAGGATATTATTCTTTTGTAATGGCTGATCATATTCTACTGTGTATGTATATTATATTTTATTTATCCATTCATCTGATGGTGGATATACTTAGGTTCCTTCTATATCTTGAAATAATGTTGCAATAAATATGAGAATGCAGATATCTCTTTGAATACTGATTTTATTTCCTTTGCATAGATATCCACTAGTGGAATTCTTGGTTCAAATGTTTGTTATAAATTTAATATTTTAAGACTCCTCCATATTGTTTTTCATAACAGCTGCACTAATTTACATTTCCATCAACAGAGTGTAATGCTTCCTAGCTTTTAAAATAAAGTCTAAATCTACCAAGCCATGCACTTAAAACTCTTCAAAATCTGACATTAGCTAACTAGCCCATCATTATATTCACTCAACTTTTCCTCTAGCTTTTAGTAAATAATTCTATTCTTAATACGGCATGTCTCAAACTATGTTTCTTAGCATCTGAGCTTTCTCAGATAAGGCAAAGCCTCCAATGAATGGTAGAGTGGGAGGGTGGGTAGGGGTGCTCAATAGTTGAGATTTGTCCTCTCCTCACACCAAAAAAAAAGCAGAAACAGCTTTTTAAAAACTCAGTCTTTTTCCTTTTCCCCCCTTTCCCCTTACTTTCTAATCTAGGTTTCTTTAGAGTAAAATATTGTATTTCCAAAATTTAAAATATGCATATTATAATTTTCTCCATTTCTATTTATTCAAATCATCACATATTTTCTACAGTTTTCCCCATCTCCTTTAATTTGAGAGAGCAGAGACTTATTATTTTGAAGATGCATACTCTGTATTCAAATTATTTTAAAGTTTAATGTCAGTAAGTATTTATCTCTAAGCTACTTATGAATTCACAAATGTTTATTTAATGCTGTGCATACCACAGTGATTTAAACAAAGACTCTTGCCCTTGGAGAGACTGGACTCTAGCAGAGAGAATACAGAAACTTCAACATAAGCACAATAAGTAAGTAACTATTAAATATAGTGTATTCAAAGAAGAAAAGTGGCATGAAAAAAGAAAAGGAAAGTAGGATAAAGGGAATAGAGATATGTTTAGGAGAGGTTGAAGGTAGATTACAATTTTATGTAGAATGGTCAGGAGTGGACCTAGTTTATATGATGATGAATAGACAAAGACTTGACAGTAGTGAGAAAGCTAGCCAAAGGGGATAATGTGAGGAAAAAATGTTCCAGACAGAAAGAACATCCAGTGTAAAACCTGCAGACTGTCTGGAGTGAGTCCACTGAGAAGAGTACATTTGCTGGGGACTTCATTTATCTATCCAATGAAATAAACATTTAGGTCTATATTCTGTGTCTTATTTCTAGACACATAATCATAAATATTAGTTCTGAAAGGAACCATAGAGATCAAATCCAAATGTGTAATTTAGAGGAAGGACATTGTTCCAGGAAGTTAAGTGACACTTATTGGCAGAAACAGGACTGATTTCAATTACTCGCTCATTCCATCACTACATAGCAATAAATTGCTTTAAGGCTTTCTCCTAAAGTAGCTAAAATACTTTTTGTTTTATTTTATTTTATTTTCTAAGGAGGAGGTAGGGACAGCTTATTTAAAGACTTGGATGAAACTAAGGTAAATTTATTTCGCTTGAAGGATCCCCTGACTTGCCTATATGTAATGCCAGTTCTACTCTATACTAACTGTTGTTTATTTGCTAAAAAGAGCAGGTAAATATATGGACTTTGTCATGAATCTGATCTCCCTAGCACCTATAAAAAAAAGTCCTGTGCACTTGTGGGGATAGATTAAAGTTAGATTTCCTCAGCGTCTTTAAATTATCTAATCTATCTGCACTGGGAATGAATAGTAGCTTATAGTTTTTCATGTACTCTCATTTAAAATATATGACTGTTACTATTTCCACTGAAATATAAAAAGCCAACCTATTTGATGTGGATGTACTAATATCTAGTTTTGTAATTTTTGGAAGAAAGATGCACAGTTATACAAGAAACTTTCATAATCGCAGAGATGAACAGCCTATATGTGTGGTTTTACCAAATACTGTAATCACTGACCAATTGAAGGCAGCAACAAAGAAGATCATTAAAAAATCTAGGTAGGAGCTAATGTATAGTATTGGTTGCAATATGTTATGCACATATAAAAAAATGCATGAATTAGAAAATGTACCTGTGGCATATCTATATACACAGACACACACACACACACACACACACACACACACACACACACATACCTGTGCATTTGTGAATATATGTGCCACAGGTACATGTAATGAGAAATAATCAAACAATATTATGGATATTTACATCTTTAGAGTGACTAGCCCTACAATTTTATTATTTATTCCATTTTAAATAAACTTTTAAAAATATATAATACAAAATAATGTCCATTAAGGAAGCAAAAATCAACTTCTGTGAAATGAAACAAAATCTCATATCTCTGCTAATCTTTTTTTTTTTTTTTTAGACTGAGTTTTGCTCTTGTCACCCAGGCTAGAGTGCAGTGGCACTATCTCAGCTCACTGCAACCTCTGCCTTCTGGTTCAAGTGATTTTCCTGCCTCAGTCTCCTGAGTAGCTGGGATAACAAGAGCCAGTCACCATGCCCAGCTGATTTTTGTATTAGTAGAGACAGGGTTTTGCCATGTTGGCCAAGCTGGTCTCTAACTCCTGACCTCAGGTGATCCACCCACCTAGGCCTCCCAAAGTGCTGGAATTACAGGCATAAGCCACCATGCCTGGCCAACAAATTTAACAGTTGACAGCCCAAGATTTCAGAAAGAGATTCTACAAAGTGTAATGGTAAATTTACGTACTCTCTCTTCATCCTGCATATATTTTGTACATGTTTTTCTTATGCAAGCTGAAAAACGTCTACAAAATATAGCAGAATAGCAATGGGTTAAAAAGATAAATTCTTGAGAGGTAGTAGAATTATCATTTTAACTTATGCAATACCATATAAATAGCCAATAGGACGGTATACCTGAAAAACAGTTAAGTGTAACATAGGGAGTATTAAGAGGAGTCAATTAGAAGTTGGCTGTATTTAGAACTCATTTCATCAGAGAAGAGTAGGTGAGGAACTATTTTATTAATTAACTAATTAGATAGATTTAATATTTTTCTAACATAGTGCATGGCCCCATGGACAAAACATGATGAGTAATATACTGTCTCTGGTCTCCTGAAATCAGAATGTGGTGAAAGTCTTTCATGCAACTTAATCACCAGAATACAGTTAAAGCACTTTAAAAGATATATGCCTGCGGCAGGAGAATTTCTTGAGGCCAGGAGTTCAAGACCAGCCTGGGCAACATAGTGAGGCTCTTTTTCTATAAATAAATAAATAAATAAATAAAATTTAAAACAATTAAAAATCGGGAGAGAGATCCAAGATGGCCGATCACTAGCAGCTCAGGTTTGCAGCTCCCAGTAAAAGCGCAGAGAGCCAGTGGACGCCACACTTACTGATAAATTTTTGCTGCCCACGGACCAGGACGTTCCCAGCGGAGGAGCCCCACAGGTCGCCAGCGCGACCCTTTCGGCTGGTGCAGTTTTTTGCCGGCGCCTCGGCTCGGCGGCTCTTGGTGCCGAGTAAACGGGACTGGGCCTCCTTTTGGATGATGTTTGGTGCTCTGGGAAGTCAGAGCAGTCCAGCCAGCTGATTGAAAAAGGGACTGAGAAGCCAGACCGGAGACCCCTGGGCAGAAAAGCACCACGAATTTCAACGCTGCTGTCTTAGCTAGCGTTGTGAGTCGCACATTGAAAATTACATAGATTCCGGAGCTGGGAATTAACAAGCTGGACGTCCACTCAGAGACCTAATTTGAAAGTGGGTAACTACAAAGACGACAGACGGATAAAACCATAAAGATGCCAAGAAGCCACCGTAAAAAAACTGAGAACACTCAAAATCAGAAAGTCTCTCCTACAGAGGACGCTAGTTCCTCATCAGGAACAGAACAAGGCTTGATGGAAAACGAGTGTGTAGAATCATCAGAATTAGGCTTCAGAAGGTGGATAATAAGAAACTTCTGTGAGCTAAAAGAATATGTTCTAAATCAATGCAAAGAAACTAATAACTTTGAAAAAAGGTTTGACGAAATGCTAACGAGAATGGACAATTTAGAGAAGAACATAAATGAATTAATGGGGCTGAAAAACACAATACGAGAAATCTGTGAAGTATGCACAAGTTTTACCAGTCGAATTGATCAAGTAGAAGAAAGGATATTAGAAGTCAAAGACCAACTTAATGAAATGAAACAAGAAGATAAGATCAGAGAGAAAAGGGTAAAAAGGAATGAGCAAAATCTCCAAGAAATATGGGACTATGTGAAAAGACCTAATTTACGCTTAATAGGTATACCTTAAAGTGATGATGAGAATTAATCCAAGCTGGAAAATATTTTTCAGGATATTATCCAGGAAAATTTTCCTAAACTAGCAAGGCATGACAATACTCAACTCCAGGCAATACAGAGAACCCCACAAAG
>CAUYQU010011772.1:0-14156 GCA_963574635.1 Cheracebus regulus
TTGTGCTCCAGCAGTGGATACATTTCTGGTATGTCACATTGCGTCTGTTCCTGTGTCTCTTACTCCCACTCCTCCAATCTTTCTTTCCTTTGCTTCTTCCTCCTGGCCCTCCCAGCAGGCTCAAGCCACGTTTCTGCTTGCTGAGCAGAACAGCCCCGAAGGTCCTCCTCGAGAGTACACGCTGTGTGGAGGCCTTCTAGCGGTAGCTCATTTTATTTGGCAATGAATGGTTCATTGCATGCCAAGGTCACACAGGGTCCTGGTTTGCTGTGAGCGGGACCATTCCACTTTTAAAACTTAAAGGCCCCTGTCGCGGGAAAACTCTCACTCCCAGGCAAACTGGGTCAGTTGGTCATCCCACTTCATTCACGTGGACACTATTGTCACATTACTGTGCACTGCTTTTCTCACATTTAACAGTTGAACCTTGTAGATGAAATTGTAAGAGTGATCCTGATACATCAGATGTCGTCATTTATGAGTAATGGATGTGTATTGAAGGCTCTTTATATCTTCATAGGGTGGAGGTAAATGCAGCATTATGTGTTTGCCCCCTGAATACACATCCACTAAAAGACTATGATTGGACCTCAGCCATCACATCTGCTCTTGGGGTGTCACACCAGAGTTCTAGGTGGACCCAGAGTTGCAGAGACAAGGTCAGGGGAAGGAGCCGAGAAAGAGGTTAACAAGACCGCAGATGCTGCAGATGGGATTCACACGAAGATGTCCTTCCCACCAGCCAGGCCATCGCTGGCTTTGTAAGTAATGAGATTAGTAACGTTAGAGGTGTTGAAACACAGCCCGAGTGGTCACTTGTACACTATGCTGCAGAGAGGAGGGTTCAAGTGGTTCCAGACAGCCCTGAGAGTCACAGGATTCGTGTGCAAATCAGAGGTAAAGAGCCCTTAGCTTTCATGTGAATACATAATTCCCTCTGATGTGCACAGAAATTCTCGCCCAAATCTTGTGAATTTCCAGCAAGTGTTGCGAAATACTTAGAAACGCCTCCAAGAAGTGAGCAGGTCTTGTCTGTCCTACCTCCCTTTTCTCTCCTTGAGTCTACTCCCGTCGGGTTTCCTCCTACAACACTCCTCTGAAACTTAGGAGTTAATTGAACATGAACCAACGAACAAGTGAAAGTAATGTTTCTTGTAGTTGTATATGACTAGCTATGTGATTAAAATGACCAAACTGGCAAGTTGTGTTTAAATGCTTAATAAAAGCTAGGTTTAAATTGTTAACTTAAAAAAAATGAATAGAAATGAAGACCCAGATAGCTACACTGTCATCTCTCAGCACAACTTTCACTCTCATATAAAGAAACTCATTTTCTAAGTAGGAAGGTTGTTGCAGACTGCCGGAGATTCCCAGGAATGAAGGCCCAGGTTTTGTGGCGTTTCCATCTGTCTCCTTGTAGACGCAGCCATCTGCCACCAGGTGGCAGAACAAGTCGAGAAAGCTGTGCCCCACGGAGTCCCTGAGCCCCTTCTGCTGCAGTTTTTGAGTGAGTTTTCTCAGGGGCCGGGGAACCATCCCAAGGTCTTGCCCTCCTAAGATATTCCAGGGTGCACCCAAGGGCCTGGTCCGGGATTTCTGACGTCTAGGATGACGCTTAAGGCAGCGACATGGATCAGCAGGGCCTCTGGGCTAGGAGACTCAATTCGCCTCCTCATTAGTAACCCTGGGATGTGGTAGTAGGTTGCTTTAGGCAGGACGAGAGGCCAGTTGTATCTGTCAGTATGTCCGGGTAGTGACATCTGTGATTCTGCAGGAACATTTGGACAGCAGGGAATCAGAAACGCGGGAAAGTGAGGGTCAGCAACCGAAAACCTTGCCAACTGCTATGGACTGAATTGTGTTCCTCCACCCCGCAATTAATGGATTGAAGCCCTGACCCCTAATGGGACTGTATCTGGAGCTAGAGCCTTTAGGAGGGAATTGGGGTTAAATGAGGTCATAAGGGTGGAGGCCTGCTCTGACAGGATTAGTGTCCTTGTGAGATGAGATGCCACAGAGCTCATTGTATCTGCTAGTATCTCGAGGTAGTGACAACTGTGATTCTGCAGGGACATTTGGACAGCAGGGATGTCTCTTCCTCTCTGCACCACAAGCACCCAGGAAAGGCCGTGCGACATCTTAGCAAGAAGGAGGCAAACCATGAGGAGAGCCTTCACCAGAAACCAAATCGTAGAGCCTTCACCAGAAACCTTGATCTTGATCTTCCCAGTTGGCAGAACTGTGAGAAAATAAATGTCTGTCGTTTAAGTCACCCAGCCTGTGGTATTTTGTTATGGCAGCCCGAGCGGACTAATACACCAACCTAGAGATTTTTCAAAGAAATGAGTCCCGGGCTGGCCCAGAAGGCCAGGCTGCTCAGTCCCCGGAGCCTGATGGCAGGTGAGGCGGACAGCCCTGCCCAGCCCAGTCACATTTTCTTTTCTTTCTGAGTCTTCTTTGAGAAAATAAGCTGCCTCGGTGCAACTGCCTTGAAGGGACGTAGAGTTCTGCAAGGAGTCAGGGAGGGGCTGTGAGTGACAGTGATAAGACCCACTCCCCAACCCCCCTACCCTGCAGGTGGATGGGATTTATATCAAGAAAGGCTACCATGTCAGTCCCCAGCTTTATGCCGTGTCTCCCTCAGCTGAGATTTAAACAAGTATGTAGGGATTCAAGAAAAAGTGGATTTTAAAATTTGGAGCGGATGTTACAGGGAGGAGGGGTCAACCGGATTTTGCCAGCCCTGAGATTGAACTGGATAAATTACAGGTACATTATATGTGTGAAAGCACTGGGTACATGAGAGGAACTCAATACAATTTTTTTGGCTTGCAAGCAAGTTTCGCAGAAGCTCCTGCAAGAGGGGAAGTGACTCTTATTACTACGAATCGTAACAGTTTTTTTTATTAAAGACCTGTTTACAATATTATCTTATTTATGCAAATACAGATGATAAAACAATAGTCTCCCTTGTCCACCCCTCTCCATCACCAGCCCCCTCAGCAATGGTTTAATGTGTTTCCTCAAAAATTCCTCAATCAATGCATTTACATGCACATACATCCACTAAGAGAAATATGCGCTTGCCTTTTGTGGGGCCATAAGATACATATTGGCTCATGATGCACGTATTGTGTGGCACTTGATTTTTGCGTTTTACAGCAAGTCTGGGTGAACTTCTCCTGTCAGTTCATGAAGAACTATCTCATCATTTTTAACTTCTATGCAGTGTTCTAGGTGATATGCCATACTTCTTTAACTACTTCCACACACAAGGACCTTACACATTTTTTCCCCAACTTTTAAAGTTCTCAAAACTTTTTCCAGTATCCTTGTTCACAGAGGATGTGTCACTCTAGAAGAGATACACAGAAATGGAATTTTGGCACAAAACTCTACAAATATTTGAACCCTGAGCAACCATTGATAAATGGATCTGAAAAGAGGTGGGACCAATTTATACTCTCAGGAGCAGGGTAGGATAGTGTTCATTGTCCTTCACCGTCGCTCTTGACGTTATTCGTTCCTTTAAATATTTGCTAATCTGGTGGTTGCTATGCGAAAGGTTTTGAGACGAAGCCTTCATTACAGAATCTGTGAGGTCCAGGGCTGGTCACGCCAGGGCAGGTCATGCCCGACATACTCAGATGTCGCCTCCAGTGGGCCGGTTGGGGAGAGGCCAAGAAAGGCACAGCAGAGTACAACAGAGAGTGACAGGAGGAAGTTTCGGGGGCCATGAGAAGGCTCAGAGAGGGCACCCACTCAGCCCTGGGGGTTGTAATGGAGTCAGTGGAGGTTTCCCAGAGGATTGGATGCCTGAAATGTGCGAGGAAAGAAATTAGTCAGGGAAAGGGAGAGGAGGAACAGCACTCGAAGCACAAAGACCAGGCCACTGAGGTGATTTTGGAAACTGCAAATAAGCAGAGCCAGTTTCTATTCTGTGCACTTGTAGCAGTCAAGATTGGCTACCATGAGGCGGTGCAGGATTAGAAACGTGTGTCCCAGTGGAGACCCTGAGTTCCTCGGCTGCAGTTCTCTAGAATGAGGGTGCTCGGTCAGGGGCTAGCCTGAATTCCAAGGTCTGGCCCTTGAGGATCTTTTAGGTTGCATCAGGGCCCTGGCCTAGAGTTTCTGAAGTCTGTCATGGGACTTAAGATAGTGAGATATCTATGTGTATATATATATATATACACTTCACTATATATATATACACACATATATGTATACCTCACTATATATATATATATATATACCTCACTATATATATATATACCTCACCATATATATATATACCTCACTATATATATATACACCTCATTATATATATATATATATTTATATATACCTCACTATATATATATATATATATTTTTTTTTTTCCTTAAGGACCTAGCCTGGGAGACTCAAGTCAGCTGCCCACCCATTCTGTAGCCCCGGGCTGTGAAAAGAGGCAATTTTAGGCAGGGTGAGATGCCAATGGTGTCATGAAGTATCTTAGGGGATAGTGAGGGCATCCTTAGAGGATACTGAGAATACTTGCACTGGGGCTCATGGGAGGCATAATAGCCCCCAGGGCAGCAGTGCCATCAGGTGACTTGCAACTAGGCAGCTGGCTGGCACAGCAGGTAGCTGTGAATGTAGCAGTCCCCTAAGCCACAGAGTCACTGAATGTGTGAGAAGAACAAGAATTTGAGGATCATTTAGCCAAGGATTTCAGCATGTCGATAGGGCAATGGAAGTTCAGAAAGGTATAGCAACTTGCTCAAGGTAACACAGAGAAAGAATGTATCACTATGGTGAGTCAGTGAAGTGAGGACACTGTGACTAACACTGACAGATGAACTCTGTCTTTCCCTGGACCTGAGAGGTTCTAGAAACCAAGACTCTGTGCAAATGGGTCATCACAGCAAAGCGCCTGAGGAGGTTCATGGCAGCCAGTTCCCAATCAGCAGCAGTGGTGTGCCTCTGAGGATATAATGTGTAAGGGTCTCTTGGTGTGTGAATCAGCCTCTGGTGGGTGGTGAACACAGGGCTCTGGGACTGGCGCTCTCTCTCTTTCTCTCCATCTGTCTCTCTGTCTCTGTCTCTTTCTCCTCTCTCCTTTCTTTCTCTCCTCTCTCTCTTCTCTCTCTCTCTCTCTCCCCCCCCTCTGTGTTTTTGTGTGTGTTCTAGAAGTGAGGTCCTTTTGTCACCAAGCCCTGCTCTATTAAATCCCATTATGACTACTTGGGTTTCGACGGCTGTTTTCCAAGTCATGGCCCCTTATAAACCCACTGGATGGGTTGGAGGGTGGTATCATTGCAGCCAAAGATCCTCCCTCCAAGCCCAAGGGAAGGAGGGAATATGGTGGCCTCAAATCTTGTCCCCTGGGCCTGAGCCTCTTAAGCTGCAGTGGCAGCTTCATCCATGTCTGTGTCCCACACAGTCTCACATCCCTTGCTCTTCCTACATTCAGGCAGCCCAGATTCATTTCTGGACTGGAGAAAAGGCCTTAGCACCTCCAGGAAGACAGCTCTGAGTCCAGACATTGAAAACAACTGGCTCCTGCTGGGAGGGAAGCTCTGGACTCCAAGTTGGAGGAAATAAAAGGGATACTTCTCACTCTTATCCCAGGTCAGAGAGTCTAGACACAGCAAAGCTTTAGTGGACACATGCTCATTGATTCATTTTCTTCAATAAAGATTTACTGGTGCCATGCTGTACGTAAAGCCGTGTGTCCAGGTACTGGCTGTTCCAGGACTAACGAGGTACAGCTCCTGCTCCAGAGATGAGAGTCTGGGTGAGGACAGTCATGCAAATTAACCTGCCAGAGGTGGCAGTCCAGCATGAAAAATGCTACGATAGAGAAGAGTACACAGTGTGTTTGTGTGTTAGTCAAATATTTCATCATACAGATAGGGAAATGGAAGCTCAGAAAGGTATAGCAACTTCATCAAGGTAACACAGAGAGAAAATGGATCACTGTGGTGAGACAGTCAAGTGAGGACACTGTGATTGGGACTGGCATAGTGGAGGGGAGAAATGTTACCAAGGGAAGAAGGAAGTGTTCTTTTTGAGGGTAGGAACATCAGAAATCAAGAGGACAGCTGAAAGGCTGAGTAAGGAAATGGTGGTTCCACAGGAGAGCCATAAGTGCACAGGCCCCGAGGCAGGGTGGAATCAAAAGGTATTTTGGGGGTTACTGAAGGCAAATTTTAGCCATGATGTGGAGAAAGATGAGGCTGTAGGAGAGGAACAGAGTTGAGATGTCCAGATGGAAAGTCTGAGGGATGAGAGACAATGTCCTGCATAGAAAGGGGCTCTTACAGAATCATCTCATTTGGATCCAGGTGGCATAGCAGGAAGTCTCCATTGCTGGTCCAGGATGAGTCCTGGGCTCCCGTCCCTGTGTAGTTTTCTACAGTGCATACACTGGGCCTTCTAAACACACCAACTCTAGGGCATAATGGTGAGGTCAGAGTGATGCCCACCCAAGCTGTTCCCTAGAAGCCAGTGACCGGATACCATCCTCTGTGGCCGGGGGAAGCTGGCAAACAGTGCATAATGAGGACATTGATGTGGGTTCACCTAGAATAAAACCAGGATGCCATAAAGAAGGGCTGGGTTTCTAGTGGGTGGGGGAGGGAAATGAGTACAAAGAGGCAGAATTGTGGGGATAACATATTGGAATCAGGCATTGCTGAGAGGGGAAGGCAGAGAAAGAGAGAAAGTGAGGAGAGGGGGAGGAAGGAAGTGACAGAGGGAGGGAGGGATGGGGCCAGGAAGGAAGAGAGGAATCTAGGGAGGGGGGTAGAAGAGCATTTGGTCCTTTGCATAAGGGATATGGCCTATGAGCTGCAGTCTGCTGGGGCTGCCTCTCTCACACCAGAATTTTGGGAAAAGTATCCACCCTGATATGCCTTTCTTCCTGAAGAACAACAGATGCCTTTGTCCTGCTTGCTAGGAAGATAATTTTCCTGCACTCTGTTTGGATTTTTGTTTTTGCTTTTTGGCACTGGAATGACCCTGAGTCGCTGGGGAGCTTCCGAGAGGAGGATGCACGGTCCCAGATCAAGGTCCCGGATCAGGGTCCTACACGTACTGAGGGCCTCATACGTATCAGACACTCTGTCACGTGAATTACGTAAGCTGACACTTATCTTTCCAACAGTCCTGCAAGTTCAGTGTCAGTCAGATTTCACAGAGGTGTAACCTGGGTCCAGAGACATCGAGATAATTGTCCAAGGTCACGTAGATATTTATCGACAAAGCTGGGACTTGACCCCTGGTCTGACTAAAATGTGGGTGCACGGTGCACCACCCTGGCACCTGTGAACCCCTCCCAGCCTTAATCAAGCCTTCTGTGTCTTGCACCCAGTCCCTAGCCCCCAGATGTTCCCCCTGTCTTAATTACTATTGATCGCTGCATTAAAAACTACCACAAACATATCAGCTTAAAATGATAAACAGTTTTACTCTCAGAGTTCTGTGGATCAGGGATCTGGGTATGGCTTAAATGGATCCTCTACTTCCGAGTCTCTGACAAAACTGGCAGCCCCAGGGCAACAGTCTCATCTGTAGGCTCGACCGGGGAAGGATTGACTTCCAAGCTCACTCACGCAGCTGTTGGCAGGATCCAGTTCCTCATCTGTAGGCTCAACTGGGGAAAGACTGACTTCCAAGCTCACTCATGCGATTGTTGGCAGGATCCAGTGGGTTGCTGGCCTGAGGGCCTCAGTTCGTCTATGGCTGTTGGCCAGAGACTTTCACCAGCTCCTCGCCAGCTGGCCTTCACCATCTGGGCGAGCACACATGCAAGAAGAGCCTGAGGGAGAGAACGAATGCCCGCAGGCCAGAAGTCACAGTCTTGTTGTAGCCTAAGCATGGAAATGAGACGCCATCACCTTTGCCAAATTTTGTTGGTTAGAAGCAAGTCACTAGGTCCAGCCCACCCTCAAGGGGAGGGAATTCCGTAGCAGCATGGGTGCCAGGAGGGGGGATCCTTGGAAGCCATTCTGGAAGGCTGCCCACCACACCTGCTCCCGCACCCACCTCAGTATAGTGAGCCCCATTGGGTATCAACCGCCTTGATGGAGCAAATGGTTGATGGGCCACCTTGGACTGTGCTACGTGGCCTGAATCTACCTGATGCCACCTCTCTTCCAGCAGGCCCAGGACTCAAATCTGCCTGGCCTTGCGTTCCTCCTCATCCCTACCAACTACTCCTGGTCACTGAGCCCATGGGATGTCACAGCAGCTGAAAATGGACCTGCTCCCTGTGACTGAAGCACATACCCATCAGTTGAGTGGGACTGGGACCCAGGATGGTGCTCCAGGCCTCTCCTGGTAAAACAGAGATGAAGAGCTCAGCTCACCCACTGAGACGGGGCCCACTTCAGGAGAACATGGGTATAGGTGGGAGAGGGCTGGGTCCAGAGTTATCTGTGAGAGCTGCTGAGATGTTCTTGCTTTTGCCCTCTGGGTTGGGATTCTGGGTAGAATCTTCCCATGTTCTCCAGCAGGCATCAGAGAAACATCCCTAAGGCAACGTGGGAGCACCCATGCCGGAGAAGGAGCCGCTCTGAAGCTGTGTGGAGGCCCAGAAGTGTTCAGACGTCTAAGATGGGGGACCTACGGTAGGGAGGAGAGGAGTGAGGCTACATCGGGGATGCTTTCTGTGCTTCCATAATGTATTCAACTCAAAAGCAGAGAGACATGTGAAGCACATATAGATAGCAAAGCACTTTTAAGTAGGATGGTGGCTGCTGTATTCTTCTCTCTGTTTTTCTGTAGGTTTGAACTATTTCAGTGGTACAATACTCTAAAAGTAGAAAACAGAAGAGAAGGAGGGGCTCTCAGGGACCCTGCACTCCATATTTCCCCCAGGTGTGTCTCAGAGCCAAATGCATCAGGCTGGGGGGCGGCATGGTGAACTTGCGAGTTTCCTAGGAACCCAACAGTTCCATTAGGCTGTGGGGATCGGGACCGCAGGTGGCTGGACTCCCATGGCAGAATCTTAGCCAGGAGCACACCCATCCCAGAGAAGCCTGGGCTTTTTCCAGTTTTGGGAAGCATCCACCAGACTCAGCTCTTCTCCCTGCTGCTGTTTTCTTGCCATACATATCAGGAGCAGCTTACAAAAAGACACGGTGTGATAGTGAGAGATAAACAACCTGAGGTGATGGATGAGGCCATGTGCTGGAGGGGCTCTCTCCAAGGCTGGGGTACGGGTTGCTGTGGTCAGATTATAACTTAATGCCTCTTTAGCCTTTCCTGTGGATTCTGCGACATATTCTCTCCTGACCTCGCCTCCCTGCCCCTCAACTCACGGCCCTCCTCCCCGCCCAAGGGCTTTCCCTCAGTCACTGCCCATCAGCCACCCTACATGAAGTTTTTGAAGCCAGTAGCACGTTTACTGTCCATCAACCACGGTGCTATTGCAAAAGTGACTGAGGGATATGCACTACTGCTCCAAGACACAAGGGCAGCAATCCACATGGCTAGGTCCCCTGTGCCTAACTCTCTCCACAACGACCCCACCCCTCCCTGCTACCTCCACCGAAAGACACAAACCATAAATCACAGGAGGTGGATGTTCATGTGGAGAGGGACATCAAATATTGTACCACTAAAAGAGTCAAGTGTGCCAGCATTTATTTCAGGCCCACCGGGGCGAGCAGGGGCACAGGGCAGCAGAGGGGACTCCGTCACTGTCCACGGGTGTGTGTGCGGCTCCCATGTTCTGTTTCCGAGTGTCCGGTATCCTCCCCTAGGGAGGAAAACAGAGTGACAAGTGGACCCTTGGGAGGCCTGGGGATTCTGGCCTGGCCTGAGGTTCTCTTGGTGGAACAGGAAGGGGAGGCCAGTGGGCTTGGCGGTGAGCAGTGAGAGAGGCGGAGGCTCTCACTGGAAGCACTTGGTGAAACACGCCAGGGCCCCCTGGAACCAGCTCCTCCAACACCCTCGCAGAAGAGCAGATTCTCTGGGCAAGCCCGTGTCGCTGGATGCATCCTGTATGGTGCTGGCAAAATAAATGAAGGGCATAGTGTCTTTAGCTGAGCCAGTCCTGTTCAGGAAAACAGGGGAAAATCATTCCAGCCAGCACTAACATTGCTTCCTTTACTCATCGAGTGTTTGCTGAGGGCCTGTTACGTGCACACCAGGCTCAGTTGCAGGTACTGGGGATACAGCAATGAACTCTAGAGATCCAGATCCCAGCTCTCCTGGGGCTATCTGCGACCCTGGAGGGAAATCAGGCTCACCATGTCCTCAAGAGTTTGCTCTTCCTTGGGAAGGCCAAAAAATGGAGCTGCCCACCTTGCAAAGTTGAGGGCACCAGTCTGGGGGATGTGGCTTTCTCTGTACAGTCCCAGCTCAGGACTCAGTGAAGTTCATGTTTTCTGAGAAATGCGACGTACATGTGGTGTCTGAAAGGACTTATTGTCAGAGGCTGGCAGAACTCTTCATTGTGCTGGGCCTCTGGCTCAGGGCCTGTCCCTTCTGTGAAATTCCATCCCCGTATCCCTGACCTGGATCTTCACCCTCCCCTCCTGTAGATGAATATGCTCTTTTCAAGCAGTTGATACATTCTCATAAACTCCCTCAAGTGCTGAGATGCCTCGTTAGCTAGTATCATCGCTTTCTTTTCCTCTCTCCCGGCTCTCCCTTGAGCCCACTCTAATCAGCTTCCAGCCCCACCACGCGACTCTCACATAGATGCTTAAATGACTAATTGAAAGTGATGGTTTCTGATTTCCACGTTACTCTACTTATATAAGCCTAAAGACTTAAGGAAAGATCTATTTTGTACATTGTTAACTTTAAGGTTTACTGAAATTCAAACCGGGGTACTTGCCAATTATATTTTTCCCCCTCACTAGCTCCATCTTCATGTCAAGAAACTCAGTGAGTATACGACCCTGAAACTACCCCTAAATTCCCAATGAGCGGAACCCCAGCATTGCCGGGTGATCCACAGTCAAACTCCAGGTTTCTCCTCTGTGCATTAGTGGAAGCCAAGGTAGGGTGCTTGAGGGAAGCATGGATGTAGAAAATTGTGTCACACGGATCCCTGAGTTTTTTTAGCTGTAATTTTTGATTCGGACTGCTCAGTCAAGGCTCAGGCTCAGCCTACGGGAGACTTCCAAGGTCCTGGCCTTGAGGATGCCCAAGGGTTTGTCGAGGGCTTGACAGAGCCCTTTTAGAACCCTGTGATGGGCCTTGAGACAGTGGTATCTGAGCCCCCAGGGTTCTGGTCTAGGAAGCATCAGTTTTCCCACCCTACTTCTAGTTATAATTGGTGTCAGGAGGAAGAAAGAATTTGGGGATGCACCACAAGGTAAATATATTAAGCTGTTCAATCCCTGACAAATGGCACTCCAAATGTGGAGTGCACATTTGGTGCACAGTGTGAATCTGCGCCAATTCACACTACCAGCGTCAGAACCTCAGTGTATGATACCCGATTTGTATCATTGCAATTTTAAATGTTGTCAAGTTGCAGTTTGAAAAGTGGAATCTCACTGTTATCTTAATTCCGTTATGACTTGTGATGTGGAGCACCTATTCCTTTCATAGTGGCCATTTGTATTTCTATAAATGGCCTGCTTAGATTCGTTGTTAGCTTTTCTACTGTTGTTTGTTCTCCCATGCGTCTCTTGAATTGTCTCGTCAGAGTTACCTGTATATTGCAAATATGATTCTTTAGTCTGTTATAATTGAAGAACATGTTTGCTCCCAGCCTCTCACTTCTGTTTGCAATTTAATTCCTGTGTCTTCTCGTATGGACACTTTTCATTTGGGGTGTTCATACCGGCTGCTTTATTCAGGCCTCACCACAACCATGCGAGGTTGTTAATGTTTACCTCAGTTTTCTTTTTGTTTGGTTGGTTTTATTGGCATTCGATGAATGCTTATTGAGTTAGGTGTCAGAGATACTCTACTCACTGGGGATAGAATCACCACAGTTCAATGCGCCAAGATCACACTGAGGGCTGGCGGCACAGTAATGAGCTCTACCCTTACAGAGCTTTCCACCTGTAAGAGTTCCGGGCACACTCTTAAACATTTTATTTTTCATTCACGATTTAAAAATGTATTACTTACACATAATTATACATATTTATGGGGTACCGTGTGATGTTTCAACCCCTGTAGGCACTGTATAATCATCAAGTCAGGGTAATTGCCATATCCGTCACTTTAAACATTTTTCATTTCTTTGCAGTGTTAGCATTTAAAACCTTCTAGATTTAAAATCTTGAAGTATACACTACGCTTGTATCTTCTATGCTCATTCTACTGTGTAATAGAACACCAGAACTCATTCTCTCTGTCGAACCATAACTTTTTACCCTTTACCAACCTCTCCCGTCGCCTCACATCCCCTTCCCTCCGCAGCCTCTGGTAACCACTACTCTAGTTTCTACTTCTATGAAATCTTTTTTTTTTTTTTTAAGATTCCACATATGAGTGAGGTCATGTGGTGTTTGTCTTTCTATGCCTGGCTTATTTCACTTAGCATAATGTCCTCCAGGTTCATCCATGTTGCCTCAAATGACAGGATGTCATTTTGTTTTATGGTTGGATAGTATTCCATTGTGTATACCAGCCACGTTTTTCCTTACCCATTCATCTGTAGATGGGCATTTAGGTTGATTCTCTATCTTGGCTATCGTGAATAATGCTGCAATGAACACGGGAGCACAGATGTCTCTTCAACGTAATAATTTCCTTTCCTTTGGATATATACCCAGTAACGAGATTGCTGAGCCACACGGCAGTTTTATTTTTAATTTTTTGAGGAATCTTCACACTGTTTTCCGTAATGACTGTAGTGATTTTCACTCCTGCCAACAGTGCATAAGTGTTCCTCTTTCTCCACATCCTCTGCAGCATTTGTTACTTTTTGTCCTCTTGACAACAGCCATTCTAACTGGGGCAAAGTGATATCCCATTGTGGTGTAGATTTGTATCTCACTGATGATGGGTGATGTTGAGTGTTTTCATATATCCGTTGGCCATTTGCACACCTTCTTTTAAGAAAAGTCTATTCGGGCATTTTCCCCAATCTTTAATTGAATTATTATTAATTTTGCTATTGTTTGGGCTCCTTATATATTCTGGATATTAACCCCTTGTCAGATGCATAGTTTGAAAATACTTTCTCTCATTCTGTAAGCTGTCTCTGTTACTCTACTGGTCGCTTCTTTTGATGTGCAGACGCTTTATAGCCTGACATAATCCTATGTGTCTATTTGTGCTTTTGTTGCCTAGGCTTTTGAGGCCTTACTGAAAAGAATCCTTGCCCAGTTCAGTTTCGTGAAACGTTTCCCCTATGCTTTCTTCTAGTAGTTTCACAGTTTCGGGTCTGACATTGCAGTCTTTTAAGCCATTCTGATTTGACTTTTGTATCTGGTGAGAGATAGGGGTCTGGTTTCATTCTTCTGATTGTGAACATACCGTTTTTCCAGCACCATGTATTGAGGAGACTGTCCTATCCTCCATGTAGGTTCTTGGCTCCTTTGTAGAAAATCAGTTGGCTGTTAATGCTTGGATTTATATCTGGGTTCCCTATAACGTTTTATTGGTCTGTGTATCTGATTTTATGTCAGTGCCCTGTTGTTTTGGTTGCTTTTGTATATTTTGAGGTCAGGTAGCATGCTGTCTCCAGCTTTGTTCTTTCTGCTTGTGATTGGCTTGGCTTTCAGCATCTTTTGTGGCTCCATACCACTCTTAGGACTTTTTTTTTTTTTCTGTCCAGACTGTCATTGGTATTTTGACAGGGATGTCATCAAACATGGAGATCACGCTGGTTAATACGGACATTGCTACAATATTAATTCTTCCATGAACATGGGATCCCTTTCCATTTATTTCTGCCCTCTTCAATTTCTTTTCTTTTCTTTTTTTTAGAAAAGGAGAAAGAAAGAAAGAAACAGCAAAAGAAAGAAAAAACAGAATGAAAGAGAGAAAGAAAGAGGAAGAGAAAGAGGGAGAGAGAATAGGATTCTTGTTTTATTGCCCAGGCTAGAATACAGTCTGAAAATGGGTATTAAAAACCTCTTTTATGCCAATAATTGTGCTTAACAATGGAGACAGGAAGGAATAGGGGATGAAAATAACAAATAAGCAGACAACCAATATTTTATTTAAACCTGTGAAATGCTATGCAATTG
>CAUYQU010011773.1:0-27709 GCA_963574635.1 Cheracebus regulus
TGGGGCTGCTCCGCCTGGGAATCTCCTGGTCTGGGGGTAATAAAAATCCGTCTGGAAATGCGGCGTCCACTCACCCTCTGCACTTTCACTGGGAGCTGCAATCCTGAGCTGCTCCTAATCCGCCATCTTGGATCTCCTCCTGCCCATCTTGATCTATAGATTCAGTACAATCTCAGCAGTTACTTTGTGGATATTGATGAAATAATTCTAAGATGCAGAAAAGGCAAGTCAATATTGAATAAGAAGAAAAGTGAAAGGTTAACACTACCCTAATTCAAGACTGACTATAAAACTATAGTAATCAAGACAGTGTAGTTTTGGTGAAAAAAATAGACAAGTTGAATAGATTAATGGAAGAGAATAGAGAGCCCAGAAATAGACCCACATAAATAGAGCCAATAGATTTTTGACAAAGGAACAAAGGCAATACCTTAGCAGATAGTCTTTTCAGCATATGGCACAGGAACAACTGGTCATTTACATGCAAAAAAAAGGTATCTAGATTTAGTCTTTACATCCCTCAGAAAAATTAACTAAAAAGGATTATAATCCTAATTGCAAAACTATAAAACTCCTGGAAGAGAACACAGGAGAAACCCTGGATACTATTAGGTATAGTGATGGCTTTCAAAATGAAACACCAAAGGTGTGTCTCATGACAAAAAAAAAAATTTGACAAGCTGGATGTTATTAAAATTAAAACCTCTGCTCTGCAAACACAATTTCCAGAGTATGAGAAGACAAGCCACAGACTGGAAAAAATATATTTTCACAAGGTACACTACTAAAGGAATATTTTCCAACATGCAAAAGACATTCAAAACTTGATATTGAGAAAACATACAACCTTATTTAAAAGATAGGCAAAATATATGAACAACCACTTCACAAAAGAAGACACGAACATAAAAAATTAGTACGAGTGATGTTCAACTTCATATTGTCATTAGGGAATTGCAAATTAAAATGGTGAGATACCACCACACATCTATTATAATGTCCAAAATACAAAATACTGACAAGACCAAATGTTGTCAAAGATGCGAAGCAACAGAAACTATCATTCATTGCTAGTGGGAGTACAAAATGGTACAGTCAGTTTGGAAGATTGTTTGGAAATTTATCACAAAACTAAACACACTTTTATCATATGATTCAGAAATCATGCTCCTTGGTATTTATCCAAATAAATTGAAAATGTATGGCCACATAAAAACCTGAAAATGGATATTTATAGAATCTTTATTCATAATTGCCAAAACTGGAAACAGCCAAGATGTTGTTTATGAGGTGAATAAATAAACTTTGGTACATCCAGACAATGAAATATTAATGGTGGTAAAGTTAAATGAGCTATTGAACTATAAAAACAGAAGAATCTTAAGGAATATTAGTATGTAAAGAAAGCCAATCTAAAAAGGCTATATACTGTGTGATTTCAACTATGTGGCATTTTGGAAAGGGTAAAACTATACAGACAGTGAAAAGACCAGTGGTTTCTCAGGCTGGGGAAACAGGGGGGATGAATTGGCTGAGCACAGAGGATTTCTTGGGCAGTAAAAATACTCTGTATGATAATATTATGGTGGATACATGTCATTGTGCATTTGTTAAATCTCATAGAATATAATATCAAGGGTGAACCCTAATGTAGACTATGGACTTGGATAGTAATAATTATCTGTCAATGTGGGTTCATTGATTTTTAACAATGTGCCACTGAGATATGGAATATTGATAGTGGAGAAGGCTGTGCATGTGTAGGCTCAGGAGAGACATGATAACTGTGTACTTCCCAGTTTATTTTCTATGAGCCTAAATTTTGTCTAAAAAATAAAGTTTATTAGCAAAACTAAACAAAAATAGAACGTGGTATTTCTCAAAGCACTAATATAGAATACTCCCTAAGAGATATCCTACAACAAAAAGTCAATACAGAAAAAATAAGAAACAAAAATATTGCATATGCTTGGTCTATATTTTAGCTTTTTTAAAGAAAGTTATGTTACTATTTCAGCATTTGAACATATGAACTCAACTGAGATGAGAGAAAATAGATTTGGCATCTATTTTACAAAATTATTAAACCAATGTACACTTGACTTCAGAAATGGCAAGTATGATATAAATATTTACAGCCATATCTAATGAATAAATAATAAGCTCCAACAAACCTCAAAGACAAAAACTCTAAGACAAAAAGGAACAAAGAAGCTACAAAACAACTAGATAACAACATTGTGATTGGAACCAAACTTCAAGTATCAGTATTAACCTTGAATGTAAAGGGATTAAATGCTCCACTTAAAAGATATAGATTAGTGGAATGGATAAAAAAAATAACTTATATGCTGCATACAAGAAACCCCCCCTAAGTTTATAAAAGGTATTTATTTAATTTTAAAATGTTTAATTTCAGGAGTACATGTTCAGATGTTCAGGTTTGTTACATAGGTAAACAGGTGTCATAGGGGTTCCTGGTGCAGACAATTTCTTCACCTAGGTATTAAATCTGGTACCTATTAGTTATTTTTCCTGATCCTCTCCTTCCTCCCACCATTCACTCTCTGAGAGGCCCCCATGTGTGTTGTTTCCCTCGATGAGTTCATGTGTTTTCATTATTTAGCTCTCACTTCTAAGTGAGAACACATGGTATTTGGTTTTCTGTTCCTTTGTTAGTTTGCTAAGGATAATGGCCTCCAGCTCTATTCATGTTCCTGCAAATAACATGATCTCAGTATTTTTTATAGCTGCATAGTATTCTGTAGTGTGTATGTATCACATTTTCTTTATCCAATCTATTATTGATGGGCATTTAGATTGATGCCATGTCTCTGCTATTGTGAATAGTGCTGCAATGAACATATGAATGCATACGTCTTTGCAATAGAACAATTTATATTTCTTTGGGAATATACCCAGTAATTGGATTGCTGGGTTGAATGGTATTTCTGTCTTTAGCTCTTTGAGGAATTCCCACACTGTATTCCACAATTGTCAAATTAAATTACACTGCCACTAAGAGTGTATAAGCATTCCATTTTCTCAGCAATCTCTCCAGCATCTGTTACTTTCTGACTTGTTAATAATAGCCATTCTGACTGGTGTGAGAGGGTATCTCATTGTGATTTTGATTTGCATGTCTCCAGTGATCAGTGATTAAGTTTTTTTTCATATGATTGTTGGCCACATGTATGTCTTTTTTTGAGAAGTGTTCATGCCCCTTGCCCACTTTTTAATGTTTTTTTTTTGTGTGTGTGTGTGAATATGTGTGTAAATACGCTTAATTTTCTTACAGATGCTGGATATTAGACCTTTGTCAGATGCATTGTTTACTCTGTTGATAGTTTCTATTGCTGTGCAGAAACTATTAAGTTAAATTAGATCACATTTGTCGATTTTTGCTTTGTTGCAATTGCTTTTTATGTTTTTGTCATGAAATCTTTGTGTCTATGTTCTGAATGATATTGACTAGGTTGTCTTCCAGGGTTTATATGGTTTTGGGTTTTACATTTAAGTCTTTAATCCATCTTGTATTTGGTGTAAGGAAGGGGTTTAGTTTCAATTTTCTGCATATGCCTAGCCAGTTATCTCAGTGCCATTTATTGAATAAAGAGTGCTTTCCCCAATGCTCGTTTTTGTCAGCTTTGTCAAAGATCAAGTAGTTGTAGGTGTGTGGTCTTATTTCTGGGCTCTCTATTGTGTTCCATTGATCTATGTGTCTGTTCCTGTACCAGCACCATGCTGTTTTAGTTACTGTAGCCTTGTAGTATAGCTTGAAGTTGAGTAACATGATGCCTCCAGCTTTAGGTTTGTCTTGGCTATTCATGCTCTTTTTTTGGTTCCATGTGAATTTTAAAAGTTTTCTCTAGTTTTGTGAATAAAGTCAATGGTGGTTTAATGATAATAGCATTGAATCTATAAATTGCTTTGGGTAATATGGCCATTTTAATGATATTGATTCTTCCTATCCATGAGAATGGAATGATTTTTTTAATTGTTTGTGTCTTCTCTAATTTCTTTGAGCAGTGGTTTAGAGTTATCCTTGTAAAGATCTTTGCCTCCATTGTTAGCTGTATTCCTAGATGTGTATTATTTTCGTGACAATTGTGAATGGCAATTTGTTCATGATTTGGTTCTTGGCTTGACTGTGTTGGTGTATAAAAATGCTTGTGAGTTTTGTACATTGATTTTGTATCCTGAGAATTTGCTGAAGTTGCTTATCAGCTTAAGACTCTTTTGGGCTGAGGCAATTGGGATTTCTAGATATAGAATCATGTCATTCACAAATAGGGATAGGCTGACTTCCTCTCTACCTATCTGAATGCCCTTTATTTCTTTCTCTTCCCTGATTTCCCTGATTAGAACTTCCAATACTATGTTGAATAGGAGTGGTGAGAAAGGGAATCTTTGTTTTGTACCAGTTTTCAAGGGGAATGCTTCTAGCTTTTGCCCATTCATTATAATATTGGCTACAGGTTTGTCACATATGACTCTTATTATTTTGGAAACTCACCTTAATGTTAAAGGTATTTATAGATTGGGGATAAAGGAGTGGAAAAAGATATTTCATGTAAATGAAAACCAAAAGTGAGCAGAAATTGCTATGTTTATATAGGTTAAAATAGACTTTAAGGCAAGAAGAGTGAAAAGAAACAAAGGTTATTATGTAATGATAAAGCAATCAATTCAACAAAACTATATAATGATAAATATGTATGCACTCAACATTGTAGCATCCAGTTTCAGAAAACAAGTATTACTAGAGAAATCACCTAAAGAGATAGACAGCAATACAATAATAGTGGGGTACTTCTGCCGGGGTGGCTCACACCTGTAATCCCAGCACTTTGGGAGGCTGAGGTGGGCAGATCACAAGGTCAAGAGATCAAGACCATCCTGGCCAACATGGTAAAACCCTGTCTTTACTAAAAATACAAAAATTAGCTGGGATTGGTGGTGTGCTCCTGTAATTCCAGCTACTTAGGAGGTTGAGGCAGGAGAATTGCTTGAACCTGGGAGGCAGAGGTTGCAGTGAGCTAAGATCATGCCACTACACTCCAGCCTGGGTGACAGAGCGAGACTCCATCTCAAAAAAAAAAAAAAAAAAAAATTGTGGGAGACTTCAATACTCCACTCACAGCACTAGACAGATCATTGAAACAGAAAATCAGCAAAGAACTACTGGAATTAAATTGCAATTTAGACTAAATGAACCTAACAGACATTACAAATAGTCTACCCAACAACCTGAGAATATAATTATTCTCATTAATACATGGGACATTCTCAATAATAGATCATATATTAGGCTACAAGTCTTTGTAAATAATAATAATAATAAAGAAATCATAACAAGTATCTTCTCAGACCACAGTGGGATAAAACTAGAAATTAATCTCAAGAGAATTCTCAAAACTTTAAAACACATGGAAATTGAACAATATGCTCCTGAATGATCTTTCAGTCTTTAAGGAAATTAAAACAAAAATTTAAAAATTTTTGGAAAAAAGTGAAATTGGAAGCACAACATACAAAGACTCTGGGATATAGTAAAAGCAGTGCTAAGTAGGAAGTTTGTACCATTAAATGCCTACGTTAAAAAAAAAGAGAAAGAAAAATAACAAATTAACAACCTAACGCTGCACCTCATGGAACTACAAAAACAAGAACAAACCAAGCCCAAAGCTAAGGGAAGAAAGTAAACAACAAAGATCAAAGGAGAACTAAAAGGAATGGATACAAAAGAAATACAAAGGATCAACAAAATGAAAATTTGGTGGTTTGAAAAAATAAATAAAATTGATAAACTGCTAGCTAGGCCAATCAAGAAGAAAGAAAATCCAAATAAACATAATCAAAAGTGAAAAAAGGAGACATTACAATTAATACCACAGAAATAAAAAAGATTATCAGAGATTACTATGAACAACTATATGCTCACAAACTAGGAAACCTAGAGGAAATGGATGAATTCCTGGAAACATACAGCCTCCCAAGATTGACCCAGGAAGAAACAGAAATTTGGAACAGACCAATAGTGAATAGTGATATTGAATTAGTAATAAAAAATCTTCCAACAGGAAAAAATCCTCAGGACCAGATGAATTATTAGGTAAATTTTACCGGATATATGAAGAACAGACACCAAATCCTCCTGAGTTTGCTGCAGGGCTGGGGCCTTCATGGAGAACCTCTACTAGGACAGTGGAGAAGGGAAATGTGGTGTTGGAGCCTCCACACACAGTCCCTACAGGGTCACGGCTTGGTGGAGTTGTAAGAGGGCCACCATCCTCCAGACCCCAGAATGGTAGATCCACTGACAGCTTGAACTGTGCGCCTGGAAAAGGCACAGACACTCAACACTGGCCCATGAAAGCAGCCAGGAGAGAGGCTGTAACCCCCAGAGCTACAGAGGCAGAGCTGCCCAAGACCATGGGAACCCACCTCTTGAATCAGTGTGATCCAGATGTGAGACATGGAGTCAAAGGAGATCATTTTGGAGCTTTAAGATGTGTTTGCCCTGCTGGATTTTGGACTTGCATGGGGCCTGCTTGTTGCCTCTTTGTTTTGGCTAATTTCTCCCATTTGGAAGGGCTCTATTTACCCAATGGCTATACTTCCATTGTACCTAGGAAGTAACTAACTTGCTTTTGATTTTACAGGCTCATAGGTGCAATGTACTTGACTTATCTTGGATGAAACTTTGGGCTGTGCACTTCTGAGTTAATGCTGAAATGAGTTAAGACTTTAGGGAACTGTTGGGAAGGCATGATTGGTTTGGAAATGTGAGGACACGAGATTTGGGAGGGGTCAGGGGTGGGAGGGGCCAGGGGCAGAGTCATATGGTTTGGCTGTGTCTGTACCCAAATCTCATCTTGAATTCCTACATGTTGTGGAAGGGGCCTGGTGGGTGGTAGTTGAATCATGGCGGCAGGTCTTTCCCTTGCTGTTCTTGTGATAGTGAAAAAGTCTCATGATTTCTGATGGTTTTTAAAAAGGGGATTTTCTCTGCACAGGCTCTCTTCTCTTGTCTGCCACCATGTGAGAGATGCCTTTCACCTTCTGCTATGATTGTGAGGCCTCCCCAGCCACACGGAACTGAAATCAATTAAATCTCCTTCTTTTGTAAATTGCTCAGTCTCAGGTATGTGTTTATCAGCAGTGTGAAAACAGACTAATACAAGAACCCAGAAACCCACAAATCTACACCTAACTGATCTTTGACAAAGTCAACAAAAACTTACACTGGAAAAGGACACCCTTTTCAATAAATGGTGTTGGGAAAATTGGATTACCGTAGTCAGAAGAATGAAGCCAGATCTCTATCTCTCACCGTATTTAAAAATCAACTCAAGACTTAAATTTAAGACCTGAAACTACTAAAATACTAGAAGAAATACTCATCTGGACATTGGTCTAGGCAAATTATTCATCACTAAGACTTCAACAGCCTAAGAAACAAAACCAAAAATAGACAAATGAGACTTAACCAAAAAGTTTCTGCATAGCAAAGGCAACTGAGTGAACAGAAAAACTGCAGAATTGGAAAAAAACAATTACAAAAAATGCCCCTGACAGGGATGTTCTTACAAAGATATTTCTAAATATCTTTGTAAACTGCTATCTAGAATTTAGAAGGAACTCAAATAACACGAAATCCAAATAACCTGATTAAAATATGGGCAAAAAACATAAACAGATATTTTTTCAAAAGAAGACATACAAATGGCCAAAAGGCATATGAAAAAAAAATGCTCAGCAGCACATCAGAAAATTAATCCACCACAATCAAGTAGGCTTTATCCCTGGGGTGCAAGTAGATCATTCAACATACGCAAATCAATAAATGTGATTCACCACATAAACAGAACTGAAGACAGAAGCAGAAATGCTTTTGACAAATTTCAACATCCTTTGTGTTAAAAACTCTCAACAAACTAGTATTGAAGGAACATTCCTCAAAATAATAAGAACTATATATGACAAACCCACTGCCAACATCATACTGAATGAATAAAAGCTGGAAGCATTCTTCTTGAAAACTGGTACAACACAAGGATGCCCTCTCTCACGACTCCTATTCAACATAGTATTGGAAGTCCTGGCCAGAGCAACCAGGTAGGAGAAAGAAAGAAAGGGCATCTAAACAGGAAGAGAAAAAGTCAAACTATTCCTGTTTGCAGATGACATGATTTTGTATCTAGAAAACCAAATAGCCTCAGCCCAAAAGCTATTTCAGTGGATAAACAACTTCAACAAAGGTTCAGGATACAAATTCAATATACAAAAATCACTAGATTCCTATACAACCACAGCCAAGCCAGGAGCCAAATGAGGAACACAATCCAATTCACGATTGCCACAAAAAGAATAAAATACCCGGGAATACAGCTAACGAGAGAGGTGAAAGTTCTCGACAATGAGAATTAAAAACACTGCTCAAAGAAATCAGAGATGACACAAGCAAATGGAAAAACATTCTATGCTCATGGATAGGAAGAATCAATATCATTAAAATAGCCATACTACCCAAAGCAATGCACAGATTCAATGCTATTCCTATTAAATGACCAACAACATTCTTCACAGAACTAGAGAAAACTATTTTAAAATTCACCAAAAATAGAGGCTGAAGAGCCAAGGCAATACTAAGAAAAAAGAATAAAGCTGGAGGCATCATGTTACCCAATTTCAAACCACATTACAGGGCTACAGTAATCATAATAGCATGATCCTGGTACAGGAACAGACATACAGACCAATGGAACACAATAGAGAGCCCAGAAATAAGGCTGCACACCTAGAACTATTTGATCTTTGATAAAACTGACAAAAACAAGCCATGGAGAAAGGACTACTTGTTCAATAAATGGTGCTGAGATATTAGGCTAACCATATGCAGCAGATTAAAATTGGCCCCTTTCTTACATCGTATACAAAAATCAACTCAAGATGGATTAAAGATTTAAATATGCAACACAATACTGTAGAAACCCTGGAAGACAATCAAGGCAATACCATTTAGGACATAGACATGGGTAAAGATTTCATGATGAAGATGCCAAAAACATTGCAACAGAAACAAAAATTGATGAATGGGATCTAATTAAACTTGACAGCTTCTGCACAGCAAAAGAAATGACGAACATGGTTAACAAACAGTATCTAGAATGGGAGAAAATATTTGCAAACTGTGCATCTGACAAAGGTCTAAAATCCAGCATCTGTAAGTACTTAAACAAACTTACAAGTAAAACATGAACAACCCTATTAAAAAAGTGGGCAAGGAGCCTGAACAGACACTTCTCAAAAGAAGACATACATGTAGCCAATAAGCATATTTTAAAAAGCTCAATATTATTGAACATAAGAGAAATGCAAATTAAAATCACAATGAGATACCATCTCACACAAGTCAGAATGGCTATTATTAAAAAGTAAAAAAATAACAGATGATGGTGAGATTTTGGAGAAAAGAGAACACTTATACACTGTTGGTGTGAGTGTAAACTAGATCGATCATTGTGGAAAGCAGTGTGGTGATTCCTTAAAGACCTAATAACAGAACTATTTGACCCAGAAATCCCTTTACTGGGCATATACCCAAAGGAATATAAATTGTTCTGTTATAAAGACACATGCACAGGTATGTTCATCGCAGCACTATTCACAGTAGCAGAGGCATAGAATCAACCTAAATGTCCATCAGTGGCAAACTGGATAAAGAAAATGTGGTATATCTGCACCATGGAATACTATGTAGCCATAGTCAATGATGAGATCAAGTTATTTTGCAGGAACATGGATGGAGCTGGAGGCCATCATCCTTAGCAAACTAACACAGGAACAGAAACCCAAATACTGCATGTCCTCACTTGAAAGTGGGAGAAAAATGATGAGAACATAGGCACACATAGAGGAGAATCGCACACACTGAGACCTGTCAGAATGTGGGAGGAGGGAGAGGATCAGAAAAAATATCTATTGGGTACTAGGCTTAATAACTTGATGAAAAAAAATTATCTGCACAACAAACTCCTATGATATGAGCTTACTTATATAACACACCTGCACATGTACCCCTGAACCTAAAATAAAAATTAAAAATATTCTCAGTATCACTAATCTTCAGCAAAATGCATATTACAACTACAATGAGGTACTGTCTCACACCAGTCAGAATGGCTACTATTAAAACATCAAAAAATGACAGATGTTTGTAAGAATGGGGAGAAAAGGGAATGCTTATACAATATTGCTGGGAATGTAAATTAGTACAATCTCTATGGAAAACAGCATGGAGACTGCTCAAACATCTAAAAATAAAACTACCATTCATCTCAGCAATCCCACTACTGGGTATCTACCCAAAGGAAATAAATCATTATATTAAAAAATGCCTGCACCTGTATGCTTATTTAGCACTATTCTCAATAGTAAATATATGTAAGATATGAAATCAACCCAAGTATTCATCAATGGATAATTGGATGAAGAAAACGTGGGGTGTTTGTGTGTGTGTACACATATATATGTTATATCTATACTACATATAGATATTTCAATCTTTTTTATGGCTGAATAGTATTGCCAAACCATATTGTTGAAAGTATTGTGTGTGTATATATATATACAGCAATCACTCAATATATACACACATACACACAATACTTTCAGCAGAGTACCAAATGAAATATACACACACACACACACACACACCCACACACACACAATAGAATAATATTCAGTCATAAAAAAGATTGAAATTCAGCCTTTTTCAGCAATACGCATAGAATTGGAAGCCATTATCTTAAGTGAAACAACACAGAGACAGAAAGTCAAGTACCGCATATTATCATTCTAAGTGGGAGCTTAAATAATATGGACACATGGACATAGAGTGTGAAATAACAGACAGTGGAGACTTGGAAATATAAGAGGATGGGAGTGGGGTGAGGGATACAAAATGACATAATGGCTACAACATACATTATTTAGGTGACGGTTATAATAAAAGCCAAGATTTTACCACTATGTATCTATGTAACAAAACTGCACTTGTGACCGTTAAATGTACACAAAAAATATATAGAATTTAAAAAGCTATAACAAAGTATGTTTTACAATATAAAGTTTTATTGTTTTTAAAGATTAGCATTGTGGTGGTTCATGCATGGCCATGAAAATATTTATCTGTTCCTAAAGAAATTAAGTAAAAGTAATTTTGGAACTGTTTTATGATCTAAACAGTGCAAATGCTTCTTTTTAAGTAAGATACAATTTTTGTGAAAGTTGAAGAGGCAGTTAAATTGTGGCAGAAACTGTGACTTTCAATGGAAATGTGCTCAGAGAAAACCAGAGCCTTTACAACCTTTCTGAAAACCAGTAGGAAGTAAAGACACTAGTGTAGTTACATTGTATTTTTCTGGTCTGAATAATATATTAGTGTGTATTATGACATATATAGTGGAGGAGAAGAGACAAGGTGTCTCCAGAGAGCTTTACTAAATGTCAAAATCTATAGTATTGAGGTCATTTACTCATCAAAGTTACCATATATCACATGGATTGCCTTTTCACTTCATTGATAACAAAGCTCTGACTTGAGAGTTTGTATAAACTGCTCGAGGTCACACAACCAGTGAGCAATGGAATCAGAGTTTGAGTTCAGTTCCATCTGACTTCATATTCCAATTTATGAGTTTATGAAAGATTCACAAATTAAAGAATACTGGCATGTAGCAGGTAGTTGCAATATGGCTATAATATTATATTTTTCACAAGTTACATAGGAAATATCTAAGGCAGTGATTATCAAATTGCTCTACTGAATCCTGTGGTTTCAATGATGAATTTTCCAACAAACAATGAAGACTACAACTTCTTGAGGAGAAAAGTTCATCTTTTCACCTATGGCATGCTGGGTGCTTTTGAACAATGGTCTTTAAAAAAAAGAATAGAATCTGCTACATACGATTTGAAAGCCATGGTCTAGCTTGTGGGAGAGTAATTGACATTCCCAAGTAGGAACTATTGGATTATGTGAGGTAGAAAGCTTCCTGAATAGAAGTTATATAATTTTCATAGTTCACTTTCAGCACAGTACCAAATGAAATCCTTAAAGTAGATGAGAATTAAGAACAAAGAAAAAACACTGCTGAGCTGCAAAGGAGCCCTAACTGTGGGCATTACTGCTTGTGCCACAAAGTTTTCCATTCAGTCAGGATAACAGCTAGCAGTGGTGATGTGTTTGAAAAACATTACACAAGTGACTGTGTCAAAGTGATTCGAGAAGGAATACTACGTGCAGGTGAGATGTTGCAAGTCAAGAGAACTAGAGTAAAGAGAAGCATATGATTAAACCTGGCTGAAGTACTTTGACACAGCTAATCAAAAAAGACAGTCTAATAGAGCCGGCTAAGTACTTTCCCTTTATTCATTCTCTGAGACTTGAGGGCATTTTGAATTTTCATATATGTGACAGGTGAGCTCATGCCCCTCAGAGCTTCTTAGCCTTCCAGATAATCTGTCACTTATCACATTTAAGTTTATAGATGGATTAGATGCTGATTGAATAGATTTCTGAAAGGCAGAATATATATCTATATCTATATCTATATACATATATATATATAGATAAAGATATAGATATATAAATAGATTTCTGAAGGCTACATATATACATATATATTCACCTTATACAATATGTATATTTATTAAAACCATCATCTTTTAGAAGTAATAGAGTAAAATTTACATGGCAATTGAAAATCTCTAACCTAATATAATACTCATTTTGTGTAACTCCCAAAGAATGAAAAAAATTGTCAAACTGATTTTTCATATCACATTTTATTTTGTGTTTTGTGACCAGTTAGTATAATCATTATTTACATTTCCAATTGACTTTTAGAAAAATAACATGTTGTTATAGCAAATGACATAACATGATTTAGTTTATTTCTGCTAAATTGTGAGTCTCCCAAGGTCTCAGATAATGTCTATTTCTAATTTCCCTGACACTTAGCACAGTCACTGGCACACGGCAATCACTCAATAATTTTTACTAAAATATATCAGGTATATATATGTATAAGCCTTTCATAGGTTAGTGTGAATGAAACCAAGGGCCAGCAGAAGGATGTCCATTAAATAGGTTGATTACTTTGCATTTGTGGAAGATGTATGAAGAGTCACATAAAGGCTGTATAAGCTTTGGAGCTAGACAATTTTTAGGTCAAAATTCTTGCTCTGCCATTTATTGCCTGTGAAACATTGGGCTAATTATTTCATCTCAGAGCTTCAGGTTTCTCCATAAAGTAGGATAAAATAAGGCCAGCCACAGAGGGTGGCTGGAATAGTAAGTATATTATAATAATGTACATAGAACAGTACCTGTCCTTTGCCTAATTATAGTTAAAAAATTTTTGAGTCTGGTATAGAATATTCTTTGACTTAAATACGTTTTTATATGTATCCTACCTAACTGGTACAATTTCAGCCTCTTTGACTCTACACCTTCCAAAAAGTCTATTTTATATTTTGTAAAATTCTCCCTAAACACAAAAGATTATTTTAATACGTCAGAAAAGGACAATTAGTATTTTACTTATATTTTCAGGAGAAGATGAAGAAAAAAAATAATACATTGGCCTGTGCAGACACTTTAAAAACAAAGCAAAGTAACAACTTTTACCCATTTCTGGTTTCTCCAGTTTTCTTCTGCCCAGGATAGCTGCCTCATTCTCTTTTATTTTTTTCCCTCTACCCTCTGAATTCTTCAGTTTCTCCGGTCAAGGTTATTCCAGCCTTTCTTCTTCCCAACCATGTTTCAAAATCATGTCAGCTCAAAAGCTTTCAGAAAAATAAAACTTAGCAGAACAAACTAGACCATCTACCAGTCCTCATAAGAATCTTCAGTCAATGGTGAAAAGTTTTAAAAACATTTCTAAAATTTACAATCATTTTAAGAAAACTCAGAAAAGTTTATAAAACTTAGAAATGTTTTTAAAAGGTGAATACAGGCATGGCAAAGACTGCTAGTTGCCTCCAAGAGCTTTTTCTCCTCTTTCTTCTTGATGTCGGAACACCTTATACAATACTGTGCAGTGGTTCTACTTTTAATAAGTGCACCAGTGAGTAATAACAGAGGCCATGGATGCACAGCCAAAGGCAATATTTCCCAGCTGGCGTTACAGAAATTATGGCATTGAGATTAAGTGCAGGTCAATGGGATCCAGTGGAAGTGAGCACGGAAAACCTTGATCAGAGGAAGAATAGAGGGAAAGGTATCAATTATTATTAAATAAGAGAATTTGTCAGTTCAGACCTTATGCAGAGAGAGGAGAAAGAACTAGAACTGTGGAATAGTTTGCTTTCTTTTGACATCAAAATGAAGAAAGTCTGTATTATAGCAGGGACGTCACTAAGCTATGTTTGGGGTATTCCCACACTTGGGAATACTTCACTCAGAGCAACAAAACCCTTATTCAATTATAATGGTTTGATAATGAGAAAAATTATGCAAATGAGACAGTAATTAGAAGCTGAATCTCAATGGTTCTAGTTAGTTCCACCTTTGAGGGAGGTCTGGGAGGAGTTTGGCAAGAAGTTTGTGTCTCATCCAAAGGGTTGAGGCTAAGAAAGGGAAGCATGTGACTTATGTGTACAAGGTTTTAGTTCTAAGCCTACTGGTTAAAGAGGGCCTCCAGGTAATTGCAGGCCTGGCCAAATTGAGAGGCAGTAGCTGCACTAGTTTGACTTCTCAGTATTGATGTTTGGAAGAAAACGTCAGGAACCAGAAACCCGGGTCTAAGCAAAAGTAGAGGCTTCCTCCTCATGTCCTGTGAAACTTGGCCTGAGTTCAACACAATCCAGGTTTGTTCTCTTTTATGACTGTTCTCCCTATGTTCCCAACACCTCTGGGCACTAGGTTGATGAGGGGCAGTGGTGTGCAGAGGGAGGACCAGAAGGACTTAGCAACTTGAAACATTAAGCAGGATTTCTTCTGTGTGGGCAAGTCACACACAGAACTCCAGACATACATGTTCAAAATGCTCCTAACTTCCCTCTGCATTAGTCAGAATAACACTAAGTGCCAAAACAGGTACACTCCAATATGCCAGTGTGTTGTGATTTCTATTTCCATATATATTTTTTTATAATTTAGTTTTAAAATGTCTCTCTTGAGAAAGGCCATAAGGCAAAATAGCCACTCTCTAGGAGAGAACTGACCTAGGGAGTGGGGAGTTATGTTGGGGTGTGTGTATCAGATGAGACACAGTGGAGAGGGGAAACCGAAATGCATGAAACAGAAGAAATTTATTACTCACAGGTCCCAGAGGGGATGGGGTGCTAACAGATAGTCCAGAGGTGGTGAGGAGCTCAACCAGTTAGAAGGGAGAGGGAAAGAGTGAGAGAGAGAGAGAAAGAGAGAGAGGACCTTTGGGATTATGTGTCTATTAAAGTCCGTGGGTGTTATCTTTTAGGCTTCTCTGTGGGGGCTGTAGATTGGTTAAAGACAACATGCATGAAGTGGGGAATTTATTTACATGACTCTGATGTTGACCAATAGGTTATTATGGTCAGATGAGGAATAGGCCATAGGTGACAGGGTATGATTGGATTTGAAGCAACTTATGTCAGGCTTAAAAATGGATACCAAGGTGGCAATTACACTACACAAATGTATGACATAGTGGTTGATCACAGAGAAGTTGATTTTGCTTTTGGTGAAGTCCAGTTGGAGGTGATGTGGACAATGGGTGGATCTGGGAGTCTAAGCAGGGTGGTTATTGGTCTGTAATCAAATTGCCTGGATTCAGTTCCCAACTCACCATAGACTAATTTTGTGACCTTGATGAACTTAACTGTACTTTGACTTCCTAACCTGTGAAAGTAATAATTTTATCTTATGTTTGGATAACAAAGTAAATAGCAGTGGGATAATGATAGTACCTAGCTCATAGAAATGTGAACATTAATGAGATAATTCATGAAAAGGACTTAATACGTAACTGATACACATTAAACACTCAACACATGTTTACCTATTATAAATTTTATTAGAGTAGATAACTATTTTTAACGTTTTTCTATGATGCCAATATTTTCGTACTTTTAGTATGTTACTTAACTCCGATTCTAGGTAGGAATTTATCTTAAACTAGAAAAGTCCAGGAATAGATTTTTAACAGCTTGTACATTATGCCTACTGGTACGACAGTCCTTAAATCCTTCCTACTTCCCCTATCAGTGACACATAGTGTGAAGATTCTCTTAGGGAAAATAGAGAAGCCAACACTAATTAACAATGCAATTATTTAACACTTCACCTCCTCTTTCTAACGGGCAGGCATCCTCTTCCTCCTCTTTCTTCTCATTAGAATCTATAATTTCTTTTTCTCTTGATGTTGATCTTAACCACATTTCACCAATGTCTACATGTTCAAGGGTGAAGACAAACTTTTATTCAATTTAATTTGACCAATATTGATTAAGATCTATTATATACAAAGTATTATTTTGGAAACACATCCATATAGTCAGAACAAAAATTTCTGTCCTTGTGGGATATTTGAGTGGAAGGTGCTCAATAATAAGCAATATAATGTAAAAAAAAAAAAAAGAGAATTAGGTAATATACTAGGAGAAAATATACGCAAAGGAATAAAGCAAAAGCGGAGTAAGTTAAAGAGGATGTGGAGCAAGAGATTGGAGTTGGTGTAATTTAACGTATATTGGTTAGGCCTCTCTGAGAAGGTTGTAGTTGAGGGAAGACTTGAGGGAGATAAGTTCTATGTTCTAAATGTTTGTGTCCACTCAAAATTCATATGTTGTACCCTAACCTCCGAGATGACTCTATTAGGAGGTGAGATCTTTTGGGAGATGGTTAGGTCATCAGTGAGAAGTCCTCATGAATGGGATTATTGCCCTTATAAATGTGGCCCAAGGGAGATTGCTCAACTCTTCCACTCTGAGAGGATATTGCAAGAAGGTATCACCTTTTACATGAATCAGGAAGGCCCTCAGCAGATTGATTTTGGATGCCTTAGCCTCCAGAACTGTGAAAAATGAATTTCTGTTGTTTATATGCCAGCTAGTTTATGGTAGTTTGCTATGGCAGCCTGAACAGAAGAGAGTTCCATTCTAAGAGGAAGAGGGTTTTCGACAGAGGTCACAGCTCATATAAAGGCCCTGAGCTGAACACATGCATGGCTACCCTAAAGGGTTATTGTAAGGATTAAAAGAGGCCAGGGTCATGAAAATTCTGATGATGGACCTGGAGATGTGTTGCCCGGTTCCTCCCTTATGGAAGAACTTGCTGTTTGGAGAGAGTGGTGAGCAGACACGCTCTATCTGTCAGCTCTTTCAGCGTCTGCTTTGGCTACAGAGAATTGCCTCGTTCAACATCACATCCTTCGTGGGCAGCCCACCTGGAGCGGAGTAGTATAAAGGCCCAGCCATATTTTGTCTCAGTGAGGACAGGAGGATAGGTAGCACTCGCTCCAGAGCTTCCCGGCAGGTTGGCTGAGGCTCGCTTGGGCTTGCACTGCAGGTCGTCTTTCCCTTCTGGCCAATTCTACCTCCTCTCCTTTGTTTCCTAGGTTTTGATCTTCCAGAGAACCCAACCTATGACAACACTGAAATAATGTTACAACTTATTGAAACATGAATTAGTTCTAAAATTTCATGACTTTTAGGAGAAAGAATTGCATGGCAGGAAGATCATTGACTTTGAGTTACAGCTCTTGTCATTAATGATGTGCTTTTTTGACATGTTTCTTAAACTTTTTAGTCTTTCATTGCCTCACTGGGAAAACTGGGCTAATAATTTCAACTTCCATAATTTGGTGTGAATTAAATTATATAATAAGTATATAAAGTTCTGTGAGTGTCTTACATACAAGTATTGGGTAGAGTATAATCATTATAAAGTATTCATGTATTCTCATATTTAGAGATCACTATTTTTCAAGTAATACTAGACTAGGCATGTGCTATGATTAATATTTTGAACTTTTTATAATTTATAAAATGTATGGCAGAAAAGTATACAAATCCACAAGTGATTTCTACAAGGTGAATGTTTCCATATAATCATAATGCAGCCCAAAAAACAGAACATGATTATGATTCAGAATCTACCTTCAGTTTTCCTTCCAGTCACTGGCTCACCAAAGGTAACAGCGGAGATTAATTCCCCCATTTTTCAATTTTATAAAAATGGAATCAAGCAATGTGTGTCTTTTTCAATCTGGCTTCCTTTGCTCACATTTTGTTTGTGAGATTCACCCATGTTATTGTTTGTAGATGCAGTTTACTCATTTTCATTACTGTATAGTGTTCCACTGGGTGAATAATTTACAATTGATTTGCCCTTGTATTGCTGATCAGTGTTTCAGGCTATTGCTAGTATTGTTGTTATGAATATTCTTATACTCTTCTTTTTTGGAGCACAAATGTATATATTTCTCTTAAGTATTTTCTAGAAGTGAAATTGCTAAATTGTAAGATATACATCAGTTTAATAGGTACAGTAAAACTGTTTTCTAACATCATCATACCTATTTATTCACCAACATGTGGCTTATGGAAACTGTGGTTACTCCATATCCTTGCCAATGCTTGATAGCATCTTTTGTTTTGTTTTTAAAAATTTTAGGCTGGGCACGGTGGCTCATGCCTGTAATCCCAGCACTTTGGGAAGCTGAGGCAGGCAGATCACCTGAGGTCAGTTGTTCAAGACCAGCCTGGCTAACAAGGGAAAACCCTATCTCTACTAAAAATATAAAAATTAGCTGGGTGTGGTGATATGGGCCTATAATCCAGCTACTCGGAAGGCTGAGGCAGGAGAGTTGCTTGAACCTGGGAGGCAGAAGCTGCAGTGTGCAGAGGTCATGCCACTGAACGTCAGCCTGGGCAACAGAGTGAGACTTTTTCTAAAAAAAAAAAAAAAAGAATTTAAACTATTCTGATGGGTGTACTGGTATCATATTGTGATATGATTTGATTTGGTTTTAATTTGATTTTCTGAAGACTAATGAAGTTAAGCAACTTTAATTTATGAAACCTGTAATTTATTGACCATTCATATTCTCTTTTACAAAGTTTCCATCCAACTCTTTTGCTCATTTTTCTGTCAAGTTTATTGGCTTTTTCTTAATGTTTTTAGGAGTTGTTACATCTTTTAGTATAAGTCCTCTGTTTAGTATAAAAAATATCTTCTTCCATTCTATGATTTGCCTTATTACTCCTTTATGATATTTTTTAGTTGAACACAGGATCTGAATCTTAATATGGTACAATTTAGCATCTTTGTTAAATGATTTTTATGTTTTTATTAAGAAGTCTTTGCTTGTACTAATTTAATAAGCTGTTTTTCTATTATATTTTATTCTAAAAACTTTAACATTTTACTGTTTGCATTAAGATCTATAATTCATCTGGAGTTGATATTTATATATGATGTTAAGTAGAGGTCAAGGCATTTTTAAAAACAATGTGCATCTCCAACCTATTTAATAAGAAAGCTTTCTTCTTTGACTACACTGCACTTCTTTCTCATAAATCAGTTGTGCATGTATGTGTAGGTCTGCTTTTTACAATTTTCTATTCATCTATCTTGTGCCAATATCACATTGATTAAGATTACACTTGGTATTGTAAGTCATTTGGTTTCTTCTTTTTCAAAAATCTAACTTTGCATTTTTATTTAGATTTTTAAAAAAGGTTCAAATTTGTATTTGCATTGCATGGACTCTATAGAGCATTTTGAAGAGTACTGAAATATCTACAATACTGAATATTTCGATCATAAATAGGATATATCCCTTTAAATATTTAGGTCTTTAATTTCATATAAAATGTTTTTTATAGTATTTTTTGTAGCAGACATGTATTTTTAAAACTTATTCTTGAGTATTTGATGTTTTTTATACCATCATAAACAGTAGCAGTTTTCCAAATGTCATTTTCTATTTGTTCATGGCTGGTTCATAGAAACACAACTAATTTTTATATACTGATTTTAATGATTTTCATATTCACTGATCTTGTAGTAATCCATTATTCATCTAATAGTTTGCCTGTAGATTCTTCTGAATATTCTAGGTATAAAATCATATCTTCTGCAAATAATGAAGTTCTCTTTCTTTCCAATTCATATTATTTTTAATGATTTTTTTTCTTGTTTTATTTTACTGGCAGGCATTTTCAGTGAATTTTAAATATAAATGGTAATACTAGGAATTTTTGATACATTCCCAACCTCATGGAGAAAGGATTTAATATTTCACTATTAAATATAATTTTTCTATAAACTTTTAGGTAGCTACTTACCAGATTAAGGAAGGATATTTTTATTTCTATTTCACTAAGAGTTTTGAACAGAGTGTCAAATTCAATTAAATGCATTTTCTCCACATATTAATTCAATAATATATGTCATTGTTTTTTATTCTATTATTATGGAATATTATTAATGCTTAATTTGCAATGTTACAAATGTTACAAACTTGTAACATTTGCAAATCAGGCAGCAGTAATATACTATCATGCTACCTCTTGTTTTTCTAAGTTAAATTTATTTCATCATAATGTATTTTCTTTTAATATGTTGTAAATTTGCAGGTATTTTGCTTAGGATTTGTGTATTTACATTCATGAGATAAATGAATTGTTACAAGTTTTAATGTTATGTCTTCATTATCATTCAGTTCAAATAGTTTTACTTTATTCATTTCTGCTTTGACTTGTGAATTATTTAAAAGTGAATTTTTAAATTTCTAGAAATAAGAGATTTTTCAGTTATCTTTTAAAAAAAATTTCTAGCTCACTTCAACTAGTTAAGGATATACTCTGAATGATGTAAATGCTTTGATATTTGCTGATAATTTTCTTATGTCTCAACATGTGGTCAGTTTGGTCGATATTTTAATATTCTTGAATAAAAACGAACTCCTGGGCTGTTGAGTGCATTACTCTACATGTGTCAGATCAATTTTGTTAAATATGTTGTTCAGATTGATTTTAGTTCTCTGATTTCTTAATTGGTTCTTTTTACCAATATTCAGAGAACTATGTTCCAGTCTATGGATTTTCCTATTTCTCCTTTAAATTCTACAGTTTGCTTTGCATATTTTGAAGCTATGTTATTGGGTGCAGATGAATTTAAGATTCTGGTATATTCTTGTTGTACTGATTTTTAATTATTTTGAAATGTCTCAAAAAACCTTTAGCAATATATATTTTGAATAAGGTCTATTTTGTCTAACATTAGTTTATCTAAACCAGCTAAGTCAGGTATTGTATGATATATTATTTCCCAACATTTAAATTTAGACTTTCTGTGCTTTAACATCTAAAATGTGCCTCTTGTAAAGTCGCATATAATTCATTTTTATTCCATCTGGCACTTGCTATTTACTTAAACATTAAACTTAATAATATGTATATGTGAGTATTTAGCTTATATACATTTAATGCAATACAGATAGAGTTTACCATTTTATTATTCCTTTATTCTTTAGTGCATCTCTTTTATGACCCTGTTCCCCTTCTTTTGTGGCTTCATTTTATTTAATCAAAACATTTTATTACCTTATTTTCTCCTTCTGTTAACTTGGTAGATAGATATTAGTTTTATTATTTTTTTCTGGTTGCCCTCAAGATTTCAATATGCATTCTTGTCATATTACATATTGATATCAATTTTTCATTTTTAACTTTTCCAGATATTTCTAAAATATCTGAACTCTTTAATTCGATTTAACCACATCATATTGTTTGCCTTATTTTGTCACATAATATCACATAAAATATTTTAAATTGTATAAGCCATTACACATAGTTTCATGTAGTCAGTATCTTTGCATGTCTCTTCACATATTTGTTTTTTTCAGAGTGCTTGATTCTTTCCTGTATTTCTATTTTATGTGTTTGGTTTTTTTTGATTGTTTGTTGGTATAGAAATTTTTCCTTCTTTCAAAGAACCCCTTTAGTGAAGGTCAGTTGGCAATGACTATTTTCATTAAAAAAAAATTTAAAAATATTTTTTAAAAGAATATTTTGGTGGGTGTAGCATTGTAGGTTAGCAGGTTTTTCAGCACTTAGATGTCATTCCATTGTCTTTTTTGAAAATATTTTTCATGTTGAGAAGTTGAATACTCTTGAAAGTAATTGGCCAGTCTTATTACTGTCCTTTGAAGGTTTTTGTCTGCTTTAAACATTTTTCTCTTTAACTTAGATGCTGAGCATCTCTTTACCAAGATGAGCCTAGATGTGATATTCTTCTTATTTATCCTACTTGGAGTTTACTGAACTTTGTGATTCTGTAGCATTATGTTTTTCAGAATTCTTAGCTATTATTTCTACAATAATTCTATTGTATTCCTTCTGTCACCTTTTTTTTGTTGTCTATTTTCATAAATATTATAGTTTGTACTCTGCCCAGCATGTCCCATAGGCTCTCATCCATTACCATTATTTCTCTCTGTGCTTCGATTTATTTTGTATTTGTTTTAGAGCTTATTAATTTTCTCTTTTGCAGTATCCCAACTGCCATTGAACCTATCCATTGAGTTCTTATTTTTTTAGATATTTAGTTTTAGTTGTGGGATGCACACTTACAATTTTCTCATAACTTCTGATTCTACCTCATAGTTTTTCATCATTTTTCCATTATTGCCTTTACTCTCTTGAACTCTGAAAGTATGCTTTTCAGCTTGCTCCAGTATTAGCTAACCTGAGGATCTGCTTCTACAGTATGATTTTCCCAGAGGTATTGGTGCCATGGTGTTGTCCCTTGGCATGCAAGTACTTGGAGCACTTATAAACAAGACTACATTATATCTGTGAAGTTATAAAGGCTCTTAAGTGTTTTTCCTGGAGAAGCCCATAAACGCTTTCTGGTTGAACTAGTTATTGAACACCTATTCTTTAAGGCACTTCCATGGACTTAAGGAATTACAGAAGCACAGGATATGATCCTGGCCTTGTAGAGATTACAGTCAAATTAAGAACAGAAAACAGCATATATAAAATAACTATAGAATAACTAAACACTAAATTGTGTTTTAGTTACTCCAAGGGTGATAGTTCATAGAAAAGAGATATCAGCATATACTACAGTAAGAGATGCAATTATAGCAGTAATCTTGAGAGAAAGCACAATTCTTCCATAATAGCAATATAACTTGTGTAACATTTCTCTGAGAGTAAATTGTCTCTTCTTTTAGCAAGACTAAATCTCTTATTATCACACAATAACAATTGCTCATAACGTTAGGATCTTCAACATTTCTAATGTATATTTCTGATTTTTACACTTCTAACGCCGATGTTAAATTTGAATCCATATTGGGGGCCCTAGCCTCCTCTGATTTTATCCCTTTCCATGTCCATCACCAGCTCTTTGTCTTTATGTGTCTGCTTTTTTCAAACTGAAATGTGATTAAATTAATTGGTTTAAAAATACACTGTGTGTCATGCTGCGAATATTGGGTTTAAACACAATTGCAGTAGGTAGCACTAATTAATTAATTGGGTTTTATTTTACAAGCTTGGAGTTAAGGATGCTTGAACATAATATGTAAATTTATGCAGAATGTGCAAATCAGTATTTTGATTCAAGCATCCTGGCACATAGAAAAAATAAAACACTGAATATAGAAAGTATGATATAAGCTAGATTTATTTATCCTATGGGTTGAATTGTCACCTAAGCAACTCCAAATGGAGGCTGGGTTGGGTGGGGCTGGTGAGTAGGAAGATGGCCTGAGAAACTTAGAAAATTCAAAGTTAATTTATTTCAAAATACATATAGCTCAAGTGACTAAAGGTAGGAGAAAAAGTACTGATCGAATGAAAGCTTTTCTGAGCTGGCTTTTAAGATCTGTTTATATCTTAATTGATAGCTCCTCTTTCATTATACTGTCCTGGGGTTAACCTCAATTGTATCCATTCACTCAACTAGTATTTAATGAGTTGCCATAGTGTGCTTTGTACTTGTGATAAGATTAGAGATAGGAAGATTAACAAAATGCAATTCTTCTTATTGGGAATCTCATAACTTGGGGGGGTATATATGTGCACATAATTAATTATGATGCATTGTGATAATAATGCTAATAAGTCCCAGGGTGGCTGACAGTTCTGGCTTGAAGCAGTGTTCCATCCATTCCTGGGAATACAGTCTAGTAATCAGAAGTAGGATCTTTACTTGATCAGCTAAGAATGCATTCAATGAGAAGTATCAGAAAACCCAACCATAGTAGTTGAAAAAACAGGACTTTATTTTTCCCATACTATAGAAAATACGAAAGTAGTGGTCACAGGCATGAGTCCAGCGGGTCAGTAACGTCAGTGCTGAGGGCTCTAAGATTTTTTTGGCCTTTATATTCAAGGACCAAAATGGCTGCTTAATTCTCATCCACAATTCTGCTTCAAGACACAAAGAATGATGGAAGGAGAAAGTGGAAAGGGCCTTTTCTTTAATCAGTTTGCAATTTTATTCAAGAATGAGGCCCGTCTCTCTCAGTCAGACTTCCCATTTCCTCCATTAGCCAGATCTGGGACACACGTTTAATTTTAAACAATCACTGGCTGAGAGCACCAGTGCAGTGAGTGATTATCAGGTCATGATTTATCTCCTGTGGCTGGTGTTGCTGCTCCCTCAGATCAAGGTCTCCCTCCACCTGCTATCTTAACGCTTTTTTTAAAACTAGGGATAAAGAGGGATAATAATGGCTTTTATATAAGGAAAGCACTGTGTCTGCCACAGCATTCACTTTTTAGAGAATGTTATTTATATTTTATTAGAAGTAAGTTCATAACCAACAGCAACATTTCTAAAGATCCACTTTCTCCTGTTCAACAGCCTCCTCAGACTCACACAATTGCTTCAAAGCCTTTCTGTTTACCCCTTACTCTTACATTCTCACCCAAGACCGACTCACTCTTTGCTAAAACCCGGAAGTTCTCTCTCTTGGCAGTTGTCTAAATTCTCCCCCTGTTTGGAATCATGCTGTGATTCTGATATTCTATTCACATCTTCTTTTCTTCCACCAAATAAATGTGACTGGTGCTTCCTTTTCAGAAGCCTCATTTGGTGTTCCCAACACAGGAGGGAACATGGAAAAATATAAGAAGTTTCTAAACTCTGATGGCCTTTCTCAAGAAATTCAGCCTGCTACTTAAATTCTGCTCTATAAAGGATAATCCAAGATCTAGTCAGAAAGTATTCTTCTTACTTAAAAAGGAAGGAGGGCAAAAGGTAAGGATATAGGAAAAGCAAGGGATATTTGTATATGAATAATTTAATTCTTGTAATATGACAAATCCTGCAACCGATGTTTGAATGAGGAATTAGCACACAGAGTAAAATGACAAGTTGAGAGAATGGATGACTGACCCTTTTAGGGGTGTAAAATGAAATGGACGCAGGGGATATGGCAGTAGGAATGGGAAATTTCAGTCAAGACAGGATCAAAACTGCAAGATAAAAAATGGCAAAATAATCTGTGTACAACTTTTCCTCCAAATTTATTTCCCCCTCCTTCTTTTCTTTGTCTTTAATTTCAATCACTTAATATTTCAGTTTTTTTTTCTTATTCCTCTAACTTTACCTCAATCCATGAATCTTCTAAATAGAAAACAAAGAAATTGTTAGATTTCGGCATGCTTTCTCTACTCCCTTTAACTTCCTTGATCAGTTTTTAATTAGAGCTTCTTACATCAAATATTTTTCCAGGAAAAGAAAGAATAACTGCATGATGGGAACTTGTTTCCTATGCATCACACTTTGTGATATACCCGCTCTTAATTAATAAAGTTCATTCATTTAATTTTGGCTCTACCAAAACATGGTATCTTCTTGGCTACCAGGCTTACCACCATTCTAGTTAAGCCAGCAATTTTGTAGAAATTTTGGACTAAGTTTAGAATCTGTCTTCAGTGAAGCTCTGAAGCCCTTTTTTTTCCTCATATAGTGCTCTTTGTATCTCTTCGATCTGGCTATTCTTTAGCTCTATTCTTTGTAATAAATCAGAAATCTAATAATTATCATGTTTCTCTGAGTTCTATAAGTCATTCTAGAAAACCATCCAACTGAAGTAGGAGTTTTAAAAACTCCTACTAAACTTCAGTTTATAGTTGGTCAGAAGTACTGGAGGCCTGGACTTCCAATTGGCAGCTAAGTGGAGGCAGTGTTGTGGGACTGATCCTTTTAACTGCGGGATCTGATGCTAAGTGTCAGAGTTGAATTAAATTTTCAGACATTCATCTGTAGTTTGTAGGATTAGAGAATTGCTTGGTGTGGGAAAATCCCTATACATCTGGTATCAGAAATGAAGTGTTCTGGAAGTACTGAGTATTGTGAATTAGTGTATAGGGGAAAATAGTTGGTTTTCCCAGTATAAGTATCAAAGCCCTTCCAAGGTTCCACTTAGCTGTTGGTGAAACCAAGCCAAACCAGCAGAACAAAAACCATTCCTATGTATCTATTCCCTTCCATCTGCAGCCCACTGATTATTTCCTCTTTGGCCAGGTGGTTGATAGTGTCAAGGCACCATTTGTATTGTAATTATCAGGCATGTGTTAGTTTTCAAACCTTAGGTCCACCCAAACTCCAGAAAACACAGACTTAAGATGGCTTTTTAAGTGTTTCTCCTTTCTCTTGGGATGAAAGCAAAGCACCTCTATGACTTCCCTTCAGCCCTTCATCAATCCACTACAAAGAAGTGATTCTCTCCTGGAGAAGCCTGATGTCATTGACAAATTAGGAGTGCTGCATGAATAAGGTAGCAAGATCAAATTCCCTAAGCGTGGTTTGCATGGGAGGCCTGACACTGTATATTGAAATATTGCAGGGCTTGTCACTTGCTGTTTTGTTCTAAACCCATGGGGTGCCAGACAAATCTGAAATAGAGTGAAGTGAATCTTGACCTCCTGTATTTTTATGCATTTGTGCTAGGCACTGTGTCTAACACTGGAGGTAAAGTTGAGGAAGCCTCACTTTTTGCTTTGTAGGAGTGTATGTTTTAGGTAGTTGAGTCAGACATCTAAACAGACAATAAAAATACAAGTCAGAGAAGCTGAATTGAGGGATACCAGAAACTTCTGACTCTGACCACAGCTGCAGCAACTGGCTCTGGGGAGGCTTTGGCCAGCTTTGTACAGGCACAATTTGGCACTGCCCAACTGGGGACCACGCCACCTATGGGGCCCAGTTTCTCTGAAGCCACTGGTGCACAATGCCCTCAGGAACCTGTTTGACACAAGAGCATGCTCAACGAAAGGAGGGGCAGAGATTTCTGTGGCTGACCTCAGTCCTTTTTAGCTCTTTGCCTCTTTCTTGCATATTATATGAAGTCTACAGGTACATTGACATCTAATTTCAACTAAGTTGTCCTTAGGGTCTAAATTTTTCTATAAACATCTCAGCTGTTCCATCCTATGTGCGGAGTTCACAAAAATAGTTCAAAAATGCTCAAATATTTAATAGAGCATTCTTTGAAGTAAATTTTTTTTTCAAGAAAAAAAGAAGAAGAATAAAAGAGAAAAAAATAGAGAAAGATGGAGAGAGAACGAGAATCTTGCTCTATTGCTCAGGATTTCATTTAAATCTGTGAAATGCTTATGCAATTACTAAAAAATGATTTATTTCCTATTATGTGATCACTTTTAGAATAGGTATGATATAATATTG
>CAUYQU010011774.1:0-27155 GCA_963574635.1 Cheracebus regulus
TCAGCTCACTGCAACCTCCGCCTCCCAGGTTCAAGCAATTCTCCTGCCTCAGCCTCCCGAGTAGCTGGGACTACAGGCACACGCCACCATGCCCAGCTAATTTTTGTATTTTTAGTAGAGACAGGGTTTCACCATGTTGGCCAGGATGGTCTCAATCTCCTGACCTTGTGATCTGCCCACTTCAGAATCCCAAAGTGCTGAGATTACAGGCGTGAGCCACCATGCCTGGCCTGTTCAGTGTCTTCTTTAAGCCCGGATAGCTATCATGTTCTCTCATTGTTTTTTATCCTGTTGAGCTTTTCCTCTGCAGTCTTAGAAAACTTCTCCTATCTGTCCTTCACATTTACAGATTCAATGTTCTGTAGTTCCAATTCTGTTCTTTACCATCTTGATGGAAATTAAAATTCTGCTGCATTTTTAGTTTCTTTGCAGCCTTTCTTTCTCTCCTCTGGTTTGTTTTTGATTTCCACCTGCCTCTCAGCCAGCAGCCTTCTCATTTCATTCTTTCCATCTTATCTTTCAACTCTTATTTCTTAGAGCACACACTTTAATTAAATGAGTTGAGTACAGAGCAGATGTGGTCTGCAAGTTATTTATGTTTATGTGATAAATCTTTTCAAAGGAATTATTTTTCTCTGCCCTTTTAGAGCCACATTCTCTTCTTTGCCTCATGCAGAGTCTTTTCAAAGGCTCTGTGTATTTCCAAGTGTATGTGTGTGCATGTGGGTTTGTGTGTGGGGGTGTGTGTTTGCTTTTCTGTGTACTCCTACTTTAAAAATGAGTGCTTTAAACTTTAAAAAAACTTATTTTTTTAAAATGTATTCATTTAGAGACTGGGTCCCACTATATTGCCTGGGCTGGCCTCAGACTCTTCACCCCAAGTGATCCTCTGGCCTCAAGCCTCCCAAGTAGCTGGAATTCTAAGCAGGCACCACCACACCTAGCTAAAAATGAATGTTTTATAGAATCTTATTATTTTCCCCCAAACAAGGAGAAGGAAATGGATTCTCTTTAGGTCACCCTACGCCTGGATGTTACTCCAACTGTCTTGTCATATTTTAGGACTGGTTAATGCAGTTTCTCATCACCGGTTGACTATGAACACAAACCATGTGTGACCTGTCTCCCCACTTGTCACCAGAGTCACCAGCCAGTGGCCGAGCTGGCTGCAGGGTCTGTATATGTGTTTGTGTGCAAATGTCCCGTTCTTTCTCCCACTCCAGGTAGAGCTTCCAAGGGCCATTACCAGCTCAGGGATCTCGCTGGGACAAATGCGTGAGAGTTGACTGGGGCCAGGCCAGGCCTAGCAGGGAACCTTGCCCCTGCACCAAGGGCCAGCTCTATCTGCCCACTGTCCAGGGTTTCCAGGCTGATCCTGTAGGTATTCAACATAGCCATGGCAAGACTTGTGCCCCCATTAACAGGAAAGGAGGAACATGGAATTAGAGAGAAACTGATCGAGGGAAGAATTCCTCCTGCTCCACCCAGCTCAGTTATCTACTTGACATGGCAACCACATACCCCTACCCCAGCCCACCTCCTGGTCAGCTCTTTCCCAAGGCAGTTGGTAGTATGGAGAGGGTTTTCCAAAGATGCCCTGCAAGCCCCATGTCCTACCATCTGTCCTAATTCGGGGTCAGTGCATTCTGCCAGGACCTCATCTACTTCTCATGATACAGTTTTGCTTTCTCAAACATTGGAGTTGTGAATCAGCCCTTGGGGTCTTCCTTTCATCTGTGTCTTGCACATTTTACAGCGATCCCCAGCTTTCCTGGCATAAGAATGTACCTTCTCTGGCTTTTAGTCCAGGCCAACAGGCGTTCTCTTCTTTCCTAGTCTTTTGATCAATTCAGCTGGGATCTGGGAGGGAGGAGAGTTCTGCACCAGCATAACAGGATATTGTGTGGGACTCTTCCTCCTGTTCTGGAATTGCAGCTAACACCCAAAGCTGAGTACAAAAGGCACTGGGGACCCTGCCTTCTGCATTCAGAGAGTTGTCAGTGGGTGGTCAGCAATTAGTACCATCTCCCTCCTGCAGGGCTGCTGGCTCTTCTCTCATCAGCCACCACCACCTCCCACAGTGACTGGAAGAGGAGCAGGGGATGGAGCGGCCGGTTGCCATGCGGGAAGGGCAGTGTTTGTGTAGAGGCTGCTTGCTCCCCTCTTCACAGGAGACGAGGGGTGGGGTGGGGTGCCTTTCCTCCCTGATAGCATAGGAGAATTTCCTGTAAGGAGAGACAAGCATGCCATCCCCCAGTGGGGCATCTGCTTAGTCTGTAGACCCCCTTGTATACTGAGCTGCCTGAGTTGGGGAAGAGGGAAACGAGACAGACAGCGGGATGGAGACAGAGCTGTGTGAGATGGCTGGGCTCAAGTGGACAAGCCGGTATCGCACCCATGAGGGCGTCTCTCTAGGGCTTGATAGAATGCACGGGCTGTCCACGAGACAGTCACCAGGGCAAAGAGGAGGGAGAGGGGTAGCCAGAGGAGCAGTGACCATCCACCCAGGAGAGGACATGTGAGAGTTGCTTCCAAGTCCCCCTCCTGGCCCCCTGTCACTGAAAGTAGAAGGGGGATAGGGAGGGACATCTAGAGCCGGATGTTTCCCTACACTGTGGCCTTGTTGGGGCGGGAGGGACAGTCACTGCTCTCGTCTGGGCAGAAGTGGGAATGGCAGGAGAGACAAACAAACAGGAACACGTCTTCATTACAGAAATGAGATACAGTCCTAATAGATGAGAAAGTGACAGGAGTTGTGGGATGCAGCCACGATGTCACTAAGATCCCTGTCACCCAGCAGGAAAGGGATTTCAACAGAGCACAGCTGACTGTGTGTGTGTGTATGTGTCGCGGGGAGATTATTAACAATTTCATGTCTACACCCTAACAGATTGAGGCTCCACAATAAATGTGCTACACTTGGAAAAAAGTCCTTCTTAAAAATCAATGAGAAAGAAAACAGCTTTGGAACTTTTTAGGGGCAGAGGATTGCAAAAATGTGGGCTGGGAACATGTGAGTAGTGAGGATAGATGGAAGAGACTTTCAGCAGAGGACCCAGGGGCTTGAAAAGCTAGTCCTTGTTTTCTGGCTTGCAAATGACAGAAGTCCAACTCACACTAGCTTGAGCAAAAATGAGGATTTATTGGAGGGTCTTGGAGCATCTCACAGAATCTAAGGAAGAGCCTAGTAATTGAGCCAGCAGAGGGGCGGGGATGTAGGTGGGCCTTAGAGACATCTGGGACCAGGGATCTGCAAGCCACGGCAGCCCTGCCAGGTTCTTGTTTTTGCTTCTTGCTGCAGGTCAGCCTCATCCTTTCTTTTCCCAGAAGACTGGTTTTGTCTAATACAGAAAATATGACCACTGACAGCTTTCCGAGTGTTGTAACTTGTAGGTTATGTCATGAGAAAGAAGGGAGTCTTGATGTCCCTGAGTCTGAAAACACCAGAAGAGGGGCCTCCCTGGCTGAGCTCAGGCCAGGCACATGGCCTTGGACAGTCCGCTTGGCCTGGGAGGGCAGGCTTATGTGGAGAGATGGGAGGTGAGCCCTGCAGAGGAACAGGGCTGTGCCACCCCAGAAGAAAGGTCAGATAATTGGGACAGGTGTTCCCAGCAGGAATCTGACAGCCTGACATCATGACCTTCTGCAAACATGAGATTCTGATGATCCCACCATTACAACGACTTCCCAGGAGTTGGGTCAGCTGCAGAGGGCCTGATGAAACTCTGCCCTTCATCTCTGCAAGGGCAACAACGACAACAGTAAGGCCAGTAGCTAGCATTTATTATGCACTTACTCTGCGTCGGGCCCTGGGCTGCACGCTACATGGATTTTTCTTTTCTTTTTTTTGAGACAGAGCCTCACTCTGTTCCCCAGGCTGAGTGCAGTGGTGTGATCTCAGCTCACTGCAACTTCCACCTCCCGAGTTCAAGCAATTCTCCTGCCTCAGCCTCTGGAGTAGCTGGGACCACAGGCGTGTGCCAGCACGCCTGGCTATGTTTTGTATTTTTAGTAGAGATGGGGTTTCACCATCTTGGCCAGGCTGGTCTCGAACTTGTGACCTCAAGTGATCTGCCTGCCTCAGCCTCCCAAAGTGCTGGGATTACAGGCATGAGCCACTCCGCCTGGCGTCTACACGGATTTTTAGTTCATCCTCATTGCAACTGTCTTACTCCCCTCATTTTGCAGACGAGGATGCAGAGACATGGAGAGGTTAGGAGCCCAAAGTCACACAGCAAGTAAGGGGCTGTGCAGGCTCTCTGCCTGGGTCAGTCTGGTCCCCAAGTCTGTGTTTTCCATCACCAAGCTCCCTCACCTCCAGGATTGAAGGTCTGGGGCTGGGCATTCCCAGAGGAGGTGGATAGTTTCCCTGGCCTGGTGGATGGTTCTGCCACATGGACTTAGAAGGCATCACAGCCAGAGCCTGAGGAATTTTCTGGGGCCTGTGCCCTTCATACGGCTAGCTGTGCCATCATAGGGTCTCTAGAGGGTCATCATGAACAGCTGGCAGGGGATGCTCCTGTCTGCAAGCAGCTGCTGTGGTAAGTGAGTGGCTGCATAGCTGAGTCCTCCATCCTGGTGGCTTTGGGGATAGTATAGGTCCTGGTTCTCTTCTCCCTCCATTCTTCACTTCCTTTCACTCTCTTCCCTTCTGGTTTTCCCTCTTCCTAGACTCCTGGCTTCCTGGGGCCTGCTGCCCAGGCTCTGGCTAGGATGGAGAGGGCTGCAGGCAGGACCACAGTCAGCAGAGGGCGCCAAAGCCTCTCAACACACCCATGGCCCAGGCCTGGCCCAAGAGGAGAGCTCTGAGAGCCAGGACAGGTGGCTACGTGAGCCCTGTGGATTCTCCCATTTCCCATGCTTCAGACAGCCATGGGCCTGCAGTGCACTCACAAACGTGCACATACCCTCGTGTGTGTGTGTGTGTGTGTGTGTGTGTTTGTCCCCCAACAAATTGTCTCTGAATTTGCATGGCTTCATGTGTGTGTGTGTGTGTGTGTGTCTGTGTGTGAGACACCCATCAAATTGTCTCTGAATTTGCATAGCTTCATGTGTTTGTGTGTTCGTGTGTGTGTGTGTGTGTGTGTGTGTGTGTGTGTGTGTGTGTGTATGTGTCTGGTGTGTCTGGTTCCCCTTGGAAGCACATTTGACAGCCCCACGGTCAGGGTCAGGGCACAGGGACAGATATTGTGTCTGTAACAATCTATAACACTGATTTTTTACATCTCAAAAAAAGTGACGATGAAATAAAAAATCGTGTAAAATATCTTGTACATCTCAATAAAGCCACTTTCTAGGGGCAGGCATTACAATTCCAGTCTCTGTTCTACTACGGGATAGGTAAAGAATGACTTTCCAGGCCAGGCGCGGTGGCTCACGCCTGTAATCCCAGCACTTTGGGAGGCCGAGGCAGGCGGATCACGAGGTCAAGAGATCAAGACCATCCTGGCCAACGTGGTGAAACCCCGTCTCTACTAAAAATACAAAAATTAGCCAGGCGTGGTGGCACGTGCCTATGATCCCAGCTACTCGGGAGGCTGAGGCGGAAGAATCACTTGAACCCAGGAGGTGGAGGTTGCAGTGAGCCTAGATCGTGCCACTGCACTCCAGCCTGGCAACAGAGCAAGACTCCGTCTCAAAAAAAAAAAAGGAATGACTTTCCACACGGGGAGAGGAATGGACAGCTAGCCAGCTCCGCCACTGTGCCGAGCCTGGGCTAGAAGCTTTCCATCTAGTTTCCTGGTCGACTGTACTAGCAGTCCTGTGAGCCAGGCAATAGTAGCCCCACCTTACAGACAAAGACAGGCTCAGGGAAGTTAGAAAACATTTTCACGTCTGTACCCCAACAAACTGAGATTATACAATAAATGTGTTACATTTGAAAAAAAATCTTTCTTAAAAGTAAAAGAGAAAGAAAACAGCTTTGGAACTTTTTAGGGGTAAGAGATTGCAAAAATGTGGGAATGGAAGATGTGAGTGAGGTGGCATGGAACAGGCCATCGGCAGAGGACCCGGGGGTTGAGAAGCAAGTTCTTCTTCTTCAGCTCGCAAGTGACAGAAGCCTAACTCACATTAGCCTGAGCAAAACTGGGGATTTATTGGAAAGATCTTAGAGCATCTGACAGAATCTAAGTAAGAGCTCATAACTGATCCAGCAGAGGATCTCACAGCTAGAAAGTGGTCAAGCCAAGATTTCATTCCCGTCTCTCCAATTTCAAAGTCTATGCTCACTTCACACCCTCTAAAGCTGCCCTCTCAAACGTGTGTTTTCTTCCCATGCAGACCCCACCAAAGATGAGCTTGAGAGCAGCCCAGTGAAGTATGAGGAGCAGCAGCTGCTCATGGCTAGGAGGAGCTGAGAAATGCATGTTGACGGACAGTTTGTGGCTGATTTCTACGAGAAAGAATAAGGAACTATATTTAGCTGCTTGCTCTGGGCTAGTTAGTTGGTGGGGAGTGAGGGCTCAGACTGGGCGATAGAAGAGGGGGAGGAACAGGAGGAGGAGGAGGAAGAGCAGGAGGAGAGGAAAAGAAAGAGAGAGAGAGATGCCCAGTGGTCTGCCGTCTGGCCCGGGGTCCTTGCCCTCACAGTTGGGTCTCTGCCGCAAGCTTTGCACGGAATTGTGGTTGGTGGAGCCTGTTTATGAAGTTAAGACCTGCCCATATTACTAGGGTGGTGGGACAGAGAACAAGGGCCTGCAGAGGAGAATCTTCGAGGCCTGGGGGTCTCTTCTCTATACACGTGATGTCAGTGAACGTGTCATTCTATACCTGGGGGTTCTGGGGCTCTGTAAACCAACACTCAGTACAGCTCAGATCCAAAGAATAGTACTCAGCGTTGCACATACATTCTTGATGGCATAGGGGTTAGCTTTGTCCCTTTGATTTACTTGACCCCAGTTTTCTCCTCCTCCTGGGTCAGGACAGCCCTTTTCTTCCTCATAAGGGAAAATCAAGGCACTTGCTCTGGATGGACTTGGGCTTGGATTTCCCAAACAAGCTGCTTCCCAGAAGAACAGAGAGGCAAGAACCTGCCTCCTCCTCCCACGGATATCTGAGCTCTGCCAAGCCTGCCTTCCTCCTCCATGTACCTTGTCCTCTCTACGTGTAACCAGTGGGGCTGGTCCCTCTCATCCTTCTTTCCAACCTGCCACCACTCTCTCCCTCCAGATTCCACTCACTCAAAGCCATCAGGAAGCAAGATTGAGTTTACTGACAATTTGGGAGGGAAAATTCAGAAGACAGTCTCATACTCCACGGAGACGTGTGAAATCCTTCTTCTGTAATTCTCTCCAGCCTCTCCCTGACCTCCTCCCACATAGGTCTCCCCCTTCTCTAGCCCCTCCTGTCCCTAATTTGCCTACCCAGCTCCTTCAAGATGGCATCACAAAGGGCCACCAGTGACCAGCACTCAGCTTCCTGAGAAGGGAGTGAAGAGTATAATAAAGCTTTTTTCTATTTAGAGGTAGCACAACAAACTTTCTGGGTCTCCGAGTGTGAGCAGCTTAGACCAACAGAAAGGACATGAAACCAGAGTCCAGCAGACATACCCATCCCATCTACCCTGCCAGTTACCAGGAGCCAGTCCCTTGCCGAGCCTGGGTTTCTTTGACCAACACTGAGTTGGTACCTGAGTTCTCCCAATGTTCAGGCAGGAGCTCTTCTTTCAGACTGTGCTGTCTTGATGCGGAGGCACAATGATCCCTGGGACAGAGGCCAGGGAAGGGCCCCGGTGGCCCCAGCTCGGCCCTGTGCTGCTCAATTGACTCCCTCAAACCCTCAAGCCAACTGATTCTGCTCTGCCCTTAGAGGGAGGTTCCCAGCTGGGCCCTGGAGCAAATGCTATAACCCCACAAAATCTGCTCAGGGTTTTATCACACCTGGGGGGCCACAGATTGGTGGGAGTACAGGAGGTGAATAAAAGCAGTGGTGGCTCTTTAAAGAAAAAAAAAAGCCTTGGTTTGTAGCAGTTGCCAATTACCATGGTGTAAACACTCCCACCACGGCCAGTGTCAAGCTATCAACATGATGTCACTGAATGCAGAATTAAGAAAAGATGTGAACATTTCACGTTTTTTCCAGCAAGCTGACTTCGGCACACCACTGGGCAAGGTAAAGTGCCTGAATCCGGGGACTCTAACCTAAAGGATGTGCTGAATTCAGCCAGGGAGAGCCACGAAACAGACTGCTAGGTCTGCACATCCCTTTCTCAGGTTGATTTAAGAAGGGAGAAAACTCAAGGGAGCATTATGAGGGAATTTCTTTCAGAAACAATCTGATCACTTAGCAATTGCATTGCCTAAATATTTTTTCCTAATTTAAAATTGCGTGTCACGTAACTGGACAATGCATTATTGAATTACTGAGGGATTTAATGCCTAAATTGAAGAAGCAATCAAACATCTACATCTTCAAGAGGTTGATCGACACCTAAGGAGGCACTCACATGATGGCTGGGGCTAGGCGGCACGGGAGACCTTGTCCTAAGTGGGCCCTGAGCCTCTCTTGCAAGCTGCCCCATGCACAGGGGCCCCAGCTAGGTCTGCACTGCACCCTCCTGGGCCCTCTCTGCTGCTACGGTCTTCGTTTGCCACCCTCCAGGTTGTGTTTTTGTTGCTGAATTCTTCTATTTCTGCCCTTGGCTTCCTCCACTCTCATTTCTTCCCAATCTCAAGCTGTCTCTCTCTGTTTCTGTGCGGTCCCTATTTGCTGTCTCACTCTGTCTTCCTCCCTCCCTCTGTGTTTTTTGTTTATTTTGTCTATGTCTCCATGTCTCTCTTTCTCTTCTATGTCTCTTCCTTTCTGTCTCTCTCCATTTCTCTTGGAGTCTCTCTTTTCTATGCACACACACACCCCGGGTCCTTGTCCTCCAGTCCCATGGGCTCCTCCCTGCTTTGCTTTCCACTTCACCTAGCTGCACGCTGGCCCCTGTCCACATCTATCTTGGCACCATGCTGCCCGTCGACACCCCTTCCCCCAAGCTGATTCTGCCCTGCCTCCTGAGGGAAGTTCAGGGCTGGGACCTGTACTGTGAACCCACAGACATACTCAGGATTATTGCACATGGTGGGAAGGCAGGCCACGGTCACTCTTTGAAGAAAACAAAACCCCTGATTTGTAGCCCTTGCCAATTTCCATGGAGTGAATACTCTCACCATGGCCGATTTCAGACAACCACATAATGTCACCGAAGCAGAACTGGAAGAGGTGCACAAGTTTGATTCTTTTGAGCCAGTGCAAGCTGACTTCAGCACAGCACCAGGCAAGGAGAGGGGGCTTCCTGCATGCCCACGGGGGCTGGGGGACTGGCCACAGGGCTGGCAGCCTTATGGGGCTCGACTTTGGGCCAACAGCCCACTCCAACCTGGTTAGTTCTTCCTTGAGGCTGACTCATAGAAGTGTTCACCTTAGGATGGGGCAGGAAGCCCAAGGACTGACTGACCGCTATACGTGGAAGGAAGATTTGCCAGATGAATGCCTGGGATAAGTCACAAAGCAGATGAAAAATTTTGTATTGCCAGAGTATACTTTTTTTTTTTTTTTTGAGACGGAGTGTTGCTCTGTCACCCAGGCTGGAGTGCAGCTCTCTGCAACCTCTGCCTCCCGGGTTCAATCGATTCCCATGCTTCAGCCTCCTGAGTAGCTACATGAGGAAGGCTATGGGCGTACACCACCACACCTGGCTAACTTTCTGTATTTTTAGTAGAGAAGGGATTTCACCATGTTGGCTAGGCTGGTCTCAAACTCCTGACCTCAAGCAATCTGCCCGCCTCATCCTCCCATAGTGTTGGGATTGCAGGTGTGAGTGACTGGGTCCGGCCCAGAGTATACATTTGAGGCCGGAAAAGGTAAGAGATGGTGTCAAAGAGGCAGACGGAGGCCAGGATCCTTGAGGTCTTGAATACTGAGCGAAGGGGCCTGGTCTTTTCTTGTTGGCATTGAGGAGAGCAACAGGATAGAATATGTTGCTTTAGGGTGGTTCCCTGCCCCACTAAATTAGGCCTTTTGACAAGTGTAAGGTTTGTGTCCGAGGATAAAACCAAGAAACTGAGTCCAGCACCAAAATAATCCAATGCAAGGGAATTTATTCAGGCTCCCGGGTGAGGTTCTGTGGGCCCGACAGGAGGGACCGGAGAAGTCGCACAGACGCCTCTCAGACAGGGGGTTTTATAGGGAGTGAGTCTATTTTTAGACAGAGGGTTTTTAGAGTGAGTCTATTTTTAGACAGGGGGTTTTATAGGGAGTGAAACAGCTCGATTGCTTATGGGAGAGCAAGACTGCTATTGGGTAAGTTATAAGCCTTGACCTAGGACTTGGCTTGTTATTGGTTGGAATTACTTGCCTGCTATTGGTTGTTAAAGCTCGACTGCTATTGGTTGTTAAAACTCGGCTGCTATTGGTTGTTAAGACTTGACTCCTATTGGTTGTTAGGGCTTAGCTGCTATTGGTTATTAAGAAGCTATGGTTGCAGCACCTTGTTTGCATACTGGGCTCTTTAAGAGAAGACCAGGCTGTGCGAGCAAGGGAGAGGGGAACATGCCTGAGCATGTCTGAGCTTGCTCGGGGCTTGTAGAAGGGAAAAAGGAGCGGGGGCGGGGGCGTGGGTGGGGGGAGGGGTGCGTCCTAGCTCCCAGCAAGGCAACCGGCCTTACGCTATATATGTGCACTTTCACAGACTATACTTGCTCTATTGCCTTCTCACTTCTGTTGTTGCTCTTGAGAAGGCTGAAGCCTTTCTGATGTCTGATCCTTTATCCTGGACTGTTTATTTTTTTGCCTTTGAAAGCTTGTGGAATATTCTCCTTGTTCTTGGTGTTCCTGAAATACAATGGTCATGTTGCTTGGATTGGGTCTGTTTTCACTCAGGTCATTGTCACTGGGCCTAGACAGCTCTTTCAATCAGGCAACTTTTGTCATTCAGTTCTGGAAACTTCCTCTGAATTATTTCTCTGTTGTTTTCTCTCTCCCCTTTTCATTTTTCTGGAGTTCTATTGTTTGTCTGTTGGAACTTATAGACTAGTTCTGTCATGTTCTTTTCTTTTGAGATAAGGTCTCGCTCTGTTGATCATGTTGGAGGGCAGTGGTGCAATCATGGCTTACTGCAGCCTTGACCTCCTGGGTCAGGCTGATCTTCCTACCTCAGCCTCCTGAGTAGCTGGGACCACAGGTGCATGCCACCACACCTGGCTAATTTTTGTATTTTTTGTAGAGACAGGGTTTCACCGTGTTGCCCAGGCTGGTCTTAAACTCCTGGGCTCAATCAATTAATCCCTGTATCTCAGCCTCCCAAAGTGCTGGGATTACAGGTGTGAGCCACCACACCTGTGAAGTTTTCTCTCTTTCTTGCTTTTCAACTCCTTGTTCCTTTTGATTGATTTTCTTGGAGATTACCTCAACTTTATTTTCCTATCCTGTTACTGAGAAATCTTTTTGAGTTGGTATTTGAATGTTTCTTTTGTATGGTATCCTGTTCTTGTTTCACACATGCAATATATTTGCCTGTTGCTCTAAGGATATTATGATAGAGACTAAAACAGGCAAACAGAAAACAACAATTTGGAGGACATAAGATTATACATAGAGGAAAGAACTTTCAAAACTGTATTATATTTAGAAGCTTTCCTTAGATGTCTGGTATTCCTTGGCTGTTCTGCTCATAATTAGGTGTGGGAGTCTACATGCTGACTTGAACTCTGGGCTCCCCAGCAGGGCTTATTGACTTTGAGTTTCACTGAAGTGCCATCTTGATGGGTTGTTGTGGAACCCCTCAGGTCAGTATCTTCAAGTCTTTCTTTTGGGCTGGTTAGATTCTTCAGGGAAGAGTCTTCTGACCTCCTGCTCAAAGGATGAAGGTCTGGAGCTGAGTGGGGTAAAGAGAGCTGGGAGCCTCTGCATTCAGCATTCAGTATGCATATGGCCATTGAGTCCCTGTTTTAGGTCAGGTACTCACCCTCAGCTGGTTGTCCAAGGACTCTGTTATAACTCTCTTCAAAAATAAGACTTTTAAACTTTTGCAGGGGTCGGAAAGCGGTAGTTGTCGAACCTTATGAAGAGAGGAACGAGGGATCCAGCTAGTCCTCAACAGCTTTCTCCCCATATTTCTTGTCCAGCCTCCTGGGGAACTGGTTGCCAGTCCCCAAGTCTCTTGTGGACTATGTGGTTTAACATAAGTTGGATTTCAGTTTTCCTGTTAGTTTGGGATTTGACTTTCTAGGATCCTCTGTCAATTTATGTTTGTTTGCTTTTCCAGCTTCAAAAATTCATTGCTGTTCTCCATGCTCCTTCCTCCCGTCAAACTGGTCCTTGTGGGTTATGAATTAAAAATTATCTTTACTGTATTTTTAGTGTGGTTTTGGTGGGGAGAAGAATTAGATGCATTTATTTTTCAATCTTCTATCTTACCCCAAATGTGTTTTTTTCCTTTTTCATAAGCTCATTTCTTTTGAGAGATGAAAAGAAGTTAGCATTCAGATTAGGGTAGATTGGCCTTAAATTTGGAATTTGCCTGCAAAATTGTGAATTTCATTACAAATTTGTTAATACTGATAACGTTTTAGGTAAGTTTTTGATATATAATTAGCAGCCTGGTCTACCCTGAAATAACTTAGACTCTGACTAGATTAAAGAAATTGATTGAGCTTGGATACAACATATTTTAGCAACAGTTTCCTGTCATTTTCTTTAAGCTCTTTGGCGTCTTAAAGTTAAGAGTTATTTTTTTCATTTTGTCTTAATTTGCTTGTGTTTCTTATGATCTCATTATAAAGTGGTTGATTTGTTGAAAAAAAATCTGAATCTTAGTCATGGTAATTGAGAGCTACAAGAGAATTTAAAAAATGATCTCCATTTACCTACAACCTTTGGTTGAGCAAAGTGAAACTTGGAAGAGTTGAACTTTGCTGAAACTCACTCAGCTGGTTAGTGACTCAGGAGGTTTTTGTTTTCTCTTGTCAGTTAATGGCAAGAGAAAACTAGATATACAGCCAGCAGGGGGAGCCCTTTCTCTTAAGCTTTTGTGAGAGAAGTACTATACTATTTAAGTTCTCTGTATTGCCACAAGGGTGAGACAGCCTGTAAGACTAAAAATGATACAACATAAGATAGACACCATATGAAAGAAATAAAGGGAATCTTTATTGGAACTATCTTATATATGTATGTATTGTGACCATTTTCGTATTTAGTTATGAGAGAATACTTCTAGAAGTGGAGATATTTTGTCATTTTATATTTTAAAAAGAGGCATTTACATTAAATTATTTTTATGGACTGTATTTTTCAAAAGTATTATTCATTTAACAAATAGTCTGTGTTTACGATTTCCCACACATGATTGTAGGTGCTGGGAATACAGTAACAAACAACATATAAAGATTAAGACCTCATAGTTTGAAGCTCTTTTATCCAAAGTGTAAATACAAGTCTAACAGAAATACTTTTCCCCCCAAAAGAATTGATTCTTTAATTTGGTAGGACAATCAACTGCATTTTTCCTATGTCAGATCTGTAATCAACAGCAAAATATAAGATAATATAAAATATTATCATATAATGTAATATAAAAGACAAAATATAAGATGATAACTTACACTGAGTGCTTTCAGGAATTTCACATAAATCTTCAAATACGATTATCCTCTGCAAAGAAATAGACTATTCTAGTGTTCTTAAGCTTTGCTGCATATTGGAATCACTTGAAATTTTAAAAAAGCTATTAATGCCTCGCTCCCCAGCCCAGACATTCTGATTTAACTGGCATGGAGTGTGATCTGAACATTGTGATTTTTCAGCTCTCTGGGCTATTCTAATGTGCAGAAAAGTCTGGGAACTGCTGGTCTATTTCCTAATAGTGACATCTTCCTGAAGACAAGCTGCTTTGATTCCCTGTTCTTCCTGTTCTGTCACCTCACACAGCATATTAGACCTAGTGGTGATCGATAAACATCTAGTGCTTGGTTCTCTACTAACTCTGCTTAGAGTTTATGGTCATCAGCATAATGACTCACTTGTGTACATATTTAACTTATTTATTCTACTCTTTGTCATTTTCACCTTGCAAAACCCCAACTCTGATTAAACTCAAGTCTCTGCACATTCTGTCTCTGCACCTACCTAGCTGACTGCAACTGCAGAAACACATATCATGGGGACGACTCTCTTTAAATACGTGACCTCCAGCCTCACAGACACTCTGGGTGCCAGCAGCAATCCTATTGTATTTCTTTAGTCTGTTCATTCTCATTCTCATTCTCTTTCTATCTCTCTCTCTCTCTCCCCCCCACCCCTCCCCCCGACACACACTCTCCCTTTTTATATCCTGCTTTCTCCCATCACTCTCAGCTGGTGATTTTTTGCTGTGTATTTTAACAGAGGAAGTGTAGGCAATCAAAAGTGAATGTTCTCCCACATGTATAGGTGGTATTCACCTGTAACTATAAGATGAACTGTTCAACTGTTCTGGGGCACACTGGATCCATCTCCTCTTCCCTACTCAAAGAATCACCCTTCTTCTTGTTTCTCTTCCTTCTTCAGGTTTTTCATCTTTGCTGGATTATTTCAGTCAGCACAGAAGCATGGCATTTTATCCTTAATCTAAAGCCAAACATTAAAGTCTTATCTCCACACCTCTAGTCAGCCATCATTCTGGTTTTCTGTGCCTCTGCTTTTTCACCTGTAAAACGGACAATAATATTGTCCCTCTTCATCTCTTAGGAATGTTTTGAAGGCAGAATTGAAAGTACTTTGAAATATTAAATGTGTACATGTATAATATGTATTTGTTTATAAATCCAAAAGTTTTGTGTTGAGTACCTGCTGGGTGCTAAGGTGCAAAGAAGAAAATAAATATACAGTATCCTCAGTGAGCTTTCAATAAATAAAGTCAGAGAAGCAAATAAAAAATTACAAAATCATTGTTCTAGTTGAGGTCCTGGTATATTGAAATAGATTTTTGGACTACTCCCATTTTTACACCTCACATGTTGACATTTTGAAGTATTTGGAATCCATCTTTCTGATACGCTCAGCTAATGAATGATGGTTTTAACTGTACCAGGCTTCAGCCTGACATTCCAATGATTCTTATGCTATTTCAGGATAAAAATTATGTATTTTTATGAAGTTGGAGGAAAATGCTTAGGGGAAGGTGTTGCTGACACAGGAAAATTTCAGACAAGTCAAGGCTGATTTGATATTCTCAAGACAAGGACTTGTTAGAGTGGTGTTAGATTACCTGAAAGACCTCCTATTGTAAAATGAAAAAAGAAGTTTGCTGAATTATGCATGAGAGTTATTCTGGGGCTGAGTGATAGAAAGATGGAAAGGGAGCTCAGAGTGTTCTCTGTGTGGACAGATCCTCTTCTCTTCTTGGTCCTCTTTCCTTGGAACCACTTCTTCAGGGAACAGACTGTGCCCCAGCATCTGCCAGGCTGGAGTCTGGCTTCAGGCACCTTTCTTAGGAATGGAGAAGGGTGAGAGAAGCCTGGGCTTCTGGGGATGTGCCTCTGGAGAGCTGATGGGATATGAGGCAGGCACAGTGGTTGAGAACATGGACTCTGCAGCCATGTCCCCTGGGCTCAAATCCCAGTTTTGCCACTTACTAGTTCTACAGTCTTATGCAAGTTCCCTGACCCCTCTGTGTTTCCGTTTTCTCATCAGTAAAATGGGAATGATGATAATTCTCACTTCGTAAGGTTATTATGAGAATTAAGTAAGTTAAAGTATATAAAATATTTAGAACACTGTCTGGCGGTAGTATTTACTACTATTGCCATAATTCCCACTGTGAGAGGTTTAGAGGTTGCCTTTGCCATCAGCATTTGCATCCTAGCCTGTGTAAGGCAATTATGAAGGTTTCTGGACTTCTGACTTGATGAGATGGGGTTATTTGAGGAGCAGGTATTGAATAATCATAGTTAGGGATTATATAATTTTTAAAAACTCTTTGGGAAAGGATTGCTTTGTCTTCTCCAATAACATGCAAGAAGAGTGTTCTTCCTTTATGTGTTTCCATTGAGAATGTGATATGTAAATGTGTCTTGGGGATAGATGTTATATCTGATGGTCAGCCCTGTGTGTACAAAGAACAATAAGGAGCAAAGGTGAGAACCATCCAAATCTGCGAAGCACTAGGAACGTGGGGGAAGAGTGGTTAGAAAAGGCTGATAGAAATGTGCTCTGTGGAAAGATGTAGGGGTGTGTGGGAGACATTCCAGGTGGAGATAAGGGCACAGAGGCTGAGGGAGCACCAGGTATTTGGGATACTCTTGGTAATTGACAGTTGCTAGGTACAAAACTGGAGGCTGGAGGGAAGTGGCAGAAGTCGAGACTGCAGTTTAGATTGTGTCCTGTAGCAGTATCTCCCGGAGCACAAGAATGTCACGATTGGATTTTCATGTTTCAGAGGTCATTTTGGCAGCAGTGAAGACAGGCTGGATAGGGTGAATGGATGTGAGGCATATTGGGGGAGGCAAGTGGAATCAGCCCGTAGAGTTGATGGGCCCCAGGAAAGGGCCCCCTGGGAATGGAGGGAAGGCAATGAGATATTTAGGAGGGAGATTCAATCCAGTAGGACTGGAGAGTGTGATACGGGAAGAGGAGGAATCTGGGTGGATAAGAGGGCTTGGCTAAGGTGTGGGAGGCTGCAGCAGAAATCCCTTAGGCACCACATGTAGACTGCTAGGGAAGGGAGAGGGCAGAACCCTGGGAGAGAGAAGAGCCAACAAGGAGAGCAGCGTGGAAGGTGCTGTGGGAGGCCAGAGGCAGGGTCTCAGGGCGCTGCAGGGTTAGCTTCCACAGAGCAGCTCTCAAGAACATGTGTACATATAGTTAATCAGAGAAGTCAGGTAAGAAGAGGTTGTGAAAGAGCTTTGGAGTTTTGCCTTTTAAAAATGTTTCATTTCAGAGGAGCTTCTGTTTCACTCAAATGGTGGGAACAGAAGCCACATTACACTTGGTTCCTCAGCAAGGTCATAGCGTCATTCGAGAGTTTTCTGGAGATGAGATCAATGATAACTAGGCTTGTTCTGTGCTCCTCATACAGAGCCGCTTCTGTCCGTCTCCGTTTGTCAGAATTGATGACCTCCTCTGAGCCCCACCATTCCCTATACTTACTTCTTTTAGAGCACTAATTACATTTCATATTTGGTTCTTTATACATCTGTCTTTGCTCTCCCTGCCCATTAGACATAGATTTTCTGTAGGAGGGGCCGTATCAATCATCTTCTTTTTCTCAGCATCTATTACACAGTTTCATTACAGTGGGACTCACTGAGTGTGTGTGAGATGAATGGATAGATGGGTGGGTGGATAAGAGGTTGGATCAAGGTTACCGAGTGTGTGTGTGCATGTGTGTGCACACATGAGGCAGGTGATTTGGCTATGAAAGCAAGAGAGGCAGTCCGGGGAGGCTCAGTACTTATAAACAACCGTACATATTTATAATAACTTTTTTTTTTAGATGAAGTCTCACTCTGTGGCCCAGGCTGGAGTGCAGTGGTGTAACCTTGGCTCACTGCAACCTCTGCCTTCTAGGTTTAAGTGATTCTCCAGTCTCAGCCTCCTGAGTAGCTGAGATTATAGGCACCTGCCACCATGCCTGGCTAATTTTTGTATTTTTAGTAGAGATGGGGTTTCACCATGTTGGCTAGGCTGGTCTTGAACTCCTGACCTGAAGTGATCTATCTGCCTCAGCCTCCCAAGGTGCTGGGATTACAGGTGTGAGCCACCACACCCAGCCTATAATCATCACTTTGACATACAGGAAAGGGACTGATTAGGAAGGAGCACCAACAGGGTTCTGTTGAGATCGGAGCTTCTTAGTTCATAAACATGCAGGAATTTTATGGAATTGTAACATCTTGGAATTTTGGAGCTAAAGGGAGCCTTAGAGTTAACCTAGTGCCACCTCCCTGTTGAACACAGGACACTAGGATATGTGGGCTGCCTTCCTAGCTAGATTAAAAGCATTTCGAGAGTATGGCCATTATCCAGTCGACATTTATTAATTGACAATGTTAATACAATCTTGACATGAGGAAGGAATGGAGAAACTTAGGTTTATCATTCTAGTTAGAAAGAAAGACTGAAAAATAGCTCAAAAACGGGTGTATCAGGCAGCAGGAGAATAGCAAAGACAGGAAAATTCAGTTGTATTCTGAGGACCTCCTTAACAGCATTGTGAAGTTTTATTTAGCCAGTCTTAAATGTGCATATAACCTTATCTCCCTTCCCAAACTACAGGAGGTTTTCTCCTACCTGCTTCCTGGCATTTTTGCCATGATTTTTACTTTGAGTAGATTATATACGATTGAACAATAATGTAACATCATTTTTTATCTGGTGCTGGCATGAACAAGTACTTGTTTCTAATGGACTCTGTATAGAAATATACTTTGACACTGTGTGTTGGAAAATAATTGTTGCTAATGAATGCACATCCTATCCCACGCTTAGCCCATTAGAGCTCTTTTTTGCTTCTGTCAAGTATTGCCTTCCCAACACCATTTGCAGAAAGGGGCGTGCCAGGACATGGTCATTAAGGAAGGATTAAAGTTTGCCATTTGGCCTGTAATCTGTCCCAGAAAGTTTTGGTCATGTATGAATGTCGCTGGGCACCTTGTTTTGTTTTTGGCATATCTGGATCCTCCAGCTCCACATGGAGATGAGAAGAGTCTCCCCACACTTTGCTGCTGGTACCTGGGATGGCCAGCAGAGGGCAGGCTGGCTCCTTTCCTTGATCCGGTACCTGGGACTCTTCTTCCTGCAGTGTTTGTCTCTGATCCCCGCCGATTTTCTGATGTGTCAGATCATGCAGACTCTAGAATCAGTGATGTAATGAAGAAACTAATGGGAAAGGGGCACACCATTTATTTTTCTCGAAACGGCTTGAGGTTTTTGGGGCAGATCTTTTTCAGCCCACATTGGTGGCCCTTTCTGAGCATTTTCTGCCCTAATTCTCTTTAAATCACCCACAAAAGGTACATGGGGCTCAACCCTCAACCATGTGGTGTGGGGAAGTTTGTAGTGTTCAGGTGTTGGATGATGATTCTTAGTAGAACGTTAAAGAGGCTTCTCTTGGCCAGGTGCATGGCTCACGCCTGTAATCCCAGCACTTTGGGAGGCCGAGGCAGACATCTGAGGTCAGAAGTTCGAGACCAGCCTGGCCAACATGGTGAAACTCCAGTCTCTACTAAAAATACAAAAATTAGCTGGGCGTGGTGGTGGGGCCTGTAACCCCAGCTACCTGGGAGGCTGAGGTGGGAGAACCGCTTGAACCTGGGAGGTGGAGGTTGCAGTGAGCTAAGATCGCACCATTACACTCCAGCCTGGGTGACAGAGCAATTGGGTCTTCATTGTGAAGACTTGGAAACAAAATAGAAAAGAGGCTTCTCGTGTTTGAGTTCCCACTTTAAGATCTGCAGTGCACTGCACTCCTATAAAAAGACACAAATTTTATGGTGCTAAACAGTCTTTACATGTCCATGTTAATAAATTGTTGTTGTTGTTGGGAAACTGTGATAATAATATTCATCCCTTTTAGAGGAGAAGCTAAATTTGCAGACAAGAGAGGAGGAGAACCTACACTTGTGGGTTCTGGAGCCCTGGATCCTGTTTTTGATGCTGCTAGCTTTTTCTGCACATCATCCTGCTTGTTTTGTTAACTTACTGGTGACTCCTCTTCAGTGTGTCTCATTGAGAAAATACATTTCTTGACTGGGTGCAGTGGCTTATGCCTGTAATCCCAGCACTTTGGGAGGTCAAGCTGGGTGGATTACCTGAGGTTAGGAGTTTGAGACTAGCCTGGCCAACATGCTGAAACCCTGTCTCTACTAAAAACACAAAAATTGTCCAGGCATGGTGGTGGGTGCCTGCAGTCCCAGCTACTCAGGAGGCTGAGACAGGAGAATCACTTAAACCCAGGAGGTGGAGGCTGCAGTGAGTTGAGATTCTGCTACTGCACTCCAGCCTGGGCAACAGAGTGAGACTCTGTCTCAAAAAAAAAGAAACAAGATAATACATTTCTTCTTTTAAGATTTTAGTTGATGTATTTGGAAGTAAGGAGGATTAATCCTCTATTAGAGAACATAACAGCTTTCCTGGGGGGGAATGTGCATTTCTCTCTGCCATTCCAGTCTGACCATTAAAAATTGCTCTGGCAGTGTGTACCATTCAATTTCAGCATCCATTGAAATCTGTGTCTTCTCCATGGAAGGTTGGGGCCAGGCTTTCTTCAACTTTCCCATTAAGTTAATGCTCCTTGCAGTTGAATTTCAATCTGTGTTTTACTTGAAACTATTTCCAAAGTGTGTGTCAGTGCTTTGGGTATAGTTAGGAAATGAGAGCCTCAGAGTGATTAAATGACACAACTGAGTTTTCCCGGAAAATGAACCCAATTCTCCTTTCAGTTCATATGAATAATGAAATTTGAGATCCTTGGGGGATCATCTAGTCCAATTGGCTCATTTTGCAGATGAGATTGAAGGCTCAGAGAGTTGAATAAGATGCATACATCCACCTCACATCCATTAGGAGCTCTGTTATTTTTTTTAAAAAATCAGAAAATGACAAATGTTTGCAAGAATGTGGAGAAACATTGAGACCTTTGTGCACTGTTGATGAGAATGTAAAATGGGGGAGCTGCTATGGAAAACAGTATGGTGGTTCCTCAAAAAATAAAAGTAGAATTACCATATGATCCAGTAAGTCTATTTCTAGGTATATACCCAAAATAATTTGAAGCAGACTCTCAAAGAGATATTTGTACATCCACATTCATAGCAGCATTAGTTACAACAAGTCATAAGGTGGAAGCAATCCAAGTGTCCATCGGTGGATGAGTGGATAAACAAAACGTGGTACAGCATCTACATACAGTGGAACGCTATTCAGCTTTAGAAAGGAAGGAAACTGACACATGCTATGGCATGGATTAATCTTGAGAGCACTATGCTGAGTGAAATAAGCCAGTCACAAAAGGACAAATGCTGTATGATTCCACTTATAAGAGGTACCTAGAGTAGACAGATTCCTATAAACAGAAAGTTTAATGGTGGTTTCCAGGGGCTGGGGAGAGAGAGTGTTGTGGTTTGGCTGTGTCCCCACCCAAAGCCCACCTTGAATTGTAGTTCCTAGAATCCCCATGTGTTGAGGGAGGGACCCAGGGGGAGGTGACTGGCTCTTGGGAGTGGTTTCCCCCATGCTGTTCTTGTGATAGTGAGTAAGTTCTCGCAAGATCTGATGGCTTTATAAAGGGTTTCCCCCCTTTTGCTTGGTGCTTCTTCGTGCCATCATGTGAAGAAGGACGTGTTTGCTTTTCCTTCCACCACAATTGTAAGTTTCCTGAGGCCTCCCCAGCCATGCTGAACTGTGACTCATTTAAACCTCTTTCCTTTATAAATTACCCAGTCTCGGGCAGTTTTTATAGCACCGTGAGAACAGACTAAAACAGAGAGGAATGGAGAGTTGTTGTTTAATGTCTATAAAGTTTCACTTTTGCAAGATGAAAAGAGTTGTGGAGATTGGGTATACAACAGTGTGAGTAGTGCTTAACACTACTGAATGTACACACAAAAGGGGTAAGATGGTAAACTTTATATATATTTTGCAACAGTGAAAAAAATATGCTCTTAGTCACATGGGTAGTTGGTGCTGTATTTGCTCTCAACTCACTGTTCTGTGGTTTTCCTAATATGCCATCTGTGGCATTCTCTTTACCAAACTAATCATGGATCAAAAGCTAAAGCATCCTTCCCCCAACTGGTTTACTTGCCATCCAGAAAAATAATTTAATTTTTTCTGTTGCCTAGGCTGGAATGCAGTGGCATAATCATAGCTCACTGTAATCTTGAACTCCTTGGCTTAAGGAAGGGATCTTCCTGCCTCAGCCTCCTGAGTAGCTGGGTCTACAGGCCCATGCCACCCTGTCTAATTTAAAAATTTTTTTGTAGAGCTGAGGTCTTCCTATGTTGTCCAGGCTAGTCTCAAACTCCTGGCGTCAAGTGATGCTCCTGCCTCAGTCTTGGAAACTGCTGTGATTTAACAGCATAAGCCACCATGCCCAGCCAGAAAAATAGATTTCATTGTTGAAACTTGGATACTGTTTGACTCTCCACTTTCCTGTCTCCTTCAAATGGCTCCTTCCCCCTCTGTGCTCCAAGCAGAATGAGTTACATGCAGTACTTACAATTTATCACATTCTTCTTGCCATATGCTGTTTCCTCTGCCTGGTACTCTTTCCTGTACTATGTCTATATAGTAACTTCTATTTTCAGAATTCAGCTGAGGCATCATCCCTTTTGAAAGTTCTTTTGACCACATGGTCTGAGTTAGGTGCTCACTACTTCCAGGGTCACCCTGGCCACGTGGCATTGCAATACACTATTTCCTGGTCTACGTCTCCCACTGGACTGTGCCATGCCTGTCTCAGTGCTCTGTGTCTAGCACATTGCTTGCACAGGGGAGGTGCTCCAAAATGTCTGCCACAAGATGAATTATACCTTGGAAGATACTACTGTAAGAGACATACTCAAAATTGCCAACCGATTTGCGTCTCTCTGGCTTTCCTAAGGGTATCTCTTATTTTTTATGGTGGTAAAATGCATATAACAGAAATTTTGCTATCTTAACCATTTTAAGTGTACAATTCAATGACATTAGGTATAGTCATGCTGTGCGTTCATCACCACCAGAACTCTTTTCATCTTGCAAAATTGAAACTCTGTACCCATTAAACAGTGATTTTCCATTCCCTCCTGCCCCAGCCCCTGGAAACCGCCATTCAGTATTTGTCCTTTTTTGAATGGGCTTGTTTCACTTAACATAATGTCATCAAGGTTCATCCATGCTGTAGCATGGATTATATGATATAGTAAAATATCCATGCTACAACATGTATATGTAAGGCTAATATCCCACTGGTAAGCTACAACATGTATATGTAAGGCTAATACCCCATTGGTAAGCTACAACATGTATATTTAAGGCTGCCTAATATCACATTGTATGTATTACCACATTTTGTTTATCCATTCATCCATTCATCCATCATTGGGCATTTGGGTTGCTTCCACCTATGAAGCTACTAGGAACACAGTATAGCTCTGTGTTTTAAAACATGGCAAGTCTGTCTTTGTGCTATCCATTCAGTACCACACAAAACTACATTTCTAATAACTGGCATTCTTTTTAAATTTTTATTATTTTTATTTATTTGGGATGGAGTCTCACTCTGTTGCCAGGCTGGAGTGCAGTAGCGTGATCTTGGCTTACTGCAACCTCTGACTCCCTGGTTTAAGTGATTCTCCTGCCTCAGCCTCCTAAGTAGCTGGGATTTCAGGCACGCACCACCACATCCAGCTAATTTTTGTATTTTTAGTAGAGGCAGTTTACACCATGTTGGCCAGGATGGTCTTGATTTCCTGACCTTGTGATCTGCCCTCCCAAAGTGCTGTGATTACAGGCGTGAGCCAGAGCTCAGCCAATAACTCGAATTCTTTTTTGGAATTTTATTTAAATAGTTTTGGGGGAACAGGTGGTTTTAGCTACATGGATAAGTTCTTTAGTGGTGATTTCTGAGATTTTGGTGTATCCATCACCCAAACAGTGTACACTGTACCCAATGTATAGTCTTTTATCCTTTGCCCCCCTCCCATTCTTCTGCCAAGTCCTCAAAGTCCATCATATCTTTCTTATGCCTTTGCGTCCTCATAGCTTAGCTCCTACTTATAAGGGAGAATATATGATATTTGGTTTTCCATTACTGAGTTACTTCACTTAGAATAATGGTCTCCAGCTCTGTCCAGGTTGCTGTGAATGCCATTATTTCATTCCTTTTATGGCTGAGTAATATTCCATGGTGGAATATTACTTTTCTTTATCTATTTGTTGATTGATGGGCATTTAGGCTGGTTCCATATTTTCACAATTGCAAATTGTACTGCTATAAACATGTGCATCCAAGTGTCCTTTTCATATAATGACTTCTTTTCCTCTGGGAAGACACCCAGTAGTTAATAATCTGAATTCTTTATGGCTTGCATCTTGAAACATTTCTCTCGATCTATCCGCTTTCTGGCCTGTTCCAGTCATTCTGGCTTTCATCTTGGTACGTTTTTCTTAAAACTGTCTCCAGCTCCCCCTGCATGTGCAATGCATGCCCTGCCTCTTGTTTGTGGCATTGGATCAATAATGCTACAGATTCAGTCTAATTAATCATGGATCAAAAGCTAAAGCATCCTTTTCACAGATGGTTTTTTATTAATACCATCCAGAAAAATAATTTATAATTTAATTCTCTACCTCATGGAGTTTGGGATCCTTGGTAGAATGTGTTTCCTTCCCTCTTTCTTCTTCGCTATTTGCTCCTCTTCCTCTCCATCAAAAGTGGCTTTATCTCCACTTTTGCAGCTATTTCTTCTCTTTTATTTCTTTTCTTCCCTTTTCTAAGGGAGGATTCACTGACAGAAACCCTCCCATGTTCAGTTCATGAAGCCCTCCTTCCTTATCCCTTGTTCATATGGCTCTCCCTCTACCCAACTCCACCTCCCGTGATCTCAAGGCCTTGGAGAAATGAAAAGTGACCTTTGGTATTCGAGACAACCAATAGCAAAATATAGCTCCCACTTCCAATAGCCCATATTGGTGGATTGGTGGGGGAAGGATTTGCTTCATGTATGGTCTGTTTTGGGCCATTCTCCTTCTCCGTATTTTTCTCTGTTCTTACAGCACCATCTTTTTGCCTCATTTCTTTGCTCTACTCTGTTCCTCCCCCATCATTGTCTGGTGGCTCACACCTGTGATCCTAGCAATTCGGGAGACTGAGGTAGGCGAATCACGTAAGGTTGGGAATTCAAGACCAGCCTGGCCAACATGGCAAAACCCGGTCTCTACTAAAAATACAAAAATTAGCCAGGCTTGGTGATGGGCACCTATAATCCCAGCTACTTGGGAGGGTGAGGTGGGAGAATCGCGTGAACCTAGGAGCCGGAGGCTGCAGTGAGCAGAGATGGTGCCACTGCACTCCAGCCTGGACGATAGAGCGAGACGCCATCCCAAAAAACAAAACAAAACAAAATAACAATAAAAACCAAACCAAAGTACTACTAACCTAAGGCTATGTAACACAGTTTACAGAAGGCTTCAGGGTAACATGGAGGGAAGTTGTAGCATGGAAGAAAATAGGCAATGGCTAACTTGAATCAAATCCTAAACAATATTGTTTTCAAATGACCTTTGACTTTTTTCTCCTGGGAATCCCTCCTGATAATCTTTTCCTCTAGGCTCTATGAGTCTATTTTGTTGCTCAACTATCCTTCTGTTAGGAAGCCAGAAATCCCAGAGCCTAGAAGGTAAACGCACCTCACTGGCCTAATCTAATTTTCCCACATGGAGGAGTCAGCCATAGGTAAATTTGCTGCCTCGTAGCTTCACTCTGTGTCATCCTCACTCACCTGGATGGCATCAGGCGGGACGGAGGAGGCATTCTAAACATTTCTCTTTGAACAAAGTTCATTTGGAATCAAGTTGCACACCAAATTTTGTAATGCAAGTCTTAGACATATGGCAAGGGAACATCTGAAATGTTGACTCACTCTATCAAAATGTCAACATCAGTGTAGTTAATGAGATTTTTTCTAGTGAGTGTAATACAGTGCGAGATTTTTAAAGCTTTAAAAAAAACATCTTTGGACAGTTTTGTTTGAATCATCTCAAAAGTTATCTTAACACAGTGATTGTGACAGCTGCTGCCTGCATGAGAGGGAACACAACAATGGCACAAAAATTATTCAAGGCCAATTACTGTGTCTGCATTATTGAACATTTTCTCTCTATGGAGAGGGTCTTCAATTCGTTGCTTTTTCAGCTAACCAGCTTCCTGTTTCCTTTCTTAAATTTGGCAAATTAATTTTAGGGAGAAATCATGTCTGCAGTTTCTAAGGAAGCATCGAGGGGGCTCAGATTGCTCTGGATGAGTTATAGGTGGGTTGTTGCAGAAAGGAGTGCCCTGTGAGGTGCTCACCAAGCTCTATCCCACAGTGTGCCCTAATTGACTCCTGTATGTCCAGCCATGGTGTTGTATAAGATACAGCTAGTACTGGTAGTCCTTACCTGAGAACTTCACTTGTTTGCCCTGGTATCATTAGATTTTTTTTTTTTTTTTTGTTAACTGGCAGTGCTAAGCTGACCCTGTTGTTACCACTTCTTTGATATTTCTACCAGTACCTTGTTTGTACTAGTAGTTAAATAATGGAAGAGTAGTTTTTGGAAATGAAGGACATTTCATTCAGTTGGTAATATAAATGGGAGCTGTGAACAAGTCTACTTTCAGAACTTCCAAAATGTTTTGATCTGGCTAAGATGCAAAATATGTGATTATATTTTATTGACCTAGTAGATAGAGTATGGCTTTCAAATGAGACAGACCTGGGTTCAAATCTCAACTTCACCACTTAGTAATTGCATGACCTTGGAGAAGTTACTTAACCTCCTGGTCAGTTTGTTCATTCATTTATTCATTGTTTTTTCTTTCCTTCCAGAATAAAAATAGTTGAAAAGATTGCCTTTTGTTATTTTTGCAATTATGGTATTATAGTTTATATGCTACTAGTCATGTAACAGTCTACTGCATAAATATGAATGACTAGGATTAATCTGGTGTGTTTACATAGGATATATATAGTTGAAATCTAGCATGAAAGGTTAAAAAGGAAATACTGCACAATATTTCTTAAGTAAAATGTTATTGTGGCGAGAGTCTTTGGTTTAACATCACAGTATTCTGTGACATCTTTTTAACTTTTCGGAAAGAGGTATCATTTGTAGAAAAATTTTGATTTGGGTTAAATATAGGTTTTTAAAAGTATAAATTTTTTTATATTTTTATGAAAAAGCAGTAGAAAATTACTTTTGAAGAAAATGAGCTATTTAAATATTAAAATAAATATATGTATGTTGTGAGTTTAGGGAACCTGTAATTGTCCGTTTTACAAAACCATCTGTGTTCAGTGGTTGTAAATAAATTCTCAAAACATAATTTCAAAAGCTGCCTACAGAATATTATCACTTGACAGATAAAGTTAATAAATTACAATCAGGCACATTTGATAATGTTTGTCTCTGCAAAGGTAATGTTAGCAGTTAAAGAACGTGGATGAGAA